>JAPYKE020000714.1:37500-45962 GCA_028554795.2 Sinohyriopsis cumingii | reverse complement strand
TTTCTCCCTTCTCGCTTGTCCTGTCCTTGGTAAGGCTAGCCTTCGATCGGACCTAGCTAGCTACCAGAGAGAGAGAGTGTGTGTCTACCTGCCCTGCCTGCCTTATCGGCCCTCTCTCTCTCTCTCGTCTCGATTCACATTCAATCGAGACCCTAGGAAACGCATTTTTTCCTATATAATAGTGCCAAATACTATATGTGGGTAGTTAGTTAGGAAAGTTTCAACTTCCTAACCTTACAGACACTACCCAAGCCATATCGCTACTAGAGCGAGAGAGGGTGCCCCTGCCTCTCTCTCTCTCTACCTTTCGCTCTACTCCTAGCACTCCTGGCTAGATCGGCATTGCATGCTGGCTGGGACGACCTATCCAACGAGGGGTCGATCGTCCCGATGCGACCAGGCGATCGGTCGCAACAGGGAAGAAACCAGCTATCGTACTACGTCTCTAATGCAATGTATAGGACCCCAAAAATCACTTCTTCCCTATATATAGTGCCAAATTCTATATGGGGGTAGTTGGTCAGGAAAGTTTCAATTTTGAAATCGTGCCTTTGCTACCAACGGCTTTGCACCAAGGGAAAGCCAGGGGTACACAAGGACTAGCGCCACAGTCTCACTTCTCGGTTTTATTTTATTCATTATCTCGGTAACGGATAGGAAATTTTTTGATGGGGTTTGCTTTGGCAGATCGGCCATTACGAGAGCTATAAAGCAATGTCAACTGCGAGATTCGAACTCTTCCCTGTTGGTCGGGGCGGTGGGTGCGTCAAAACATATGACTTTTCAAAAAATCGACTTTATGCCGTTTCACTAAATGTTGAATATCTCGGGAACCCCTTGATATTTTTCCATGGGGTTTGCATTGGAATATTGGCCAATGAAAGGTCTAGATTGCTATGCGGCGGCGGGATTCGAACTCGTGCTAGGTAGTTTTTACAGTGAAAAAACCGATGAACAAATGACTTTTTTGGCAATTTCTCCGTAACAAATGGGAATATTTCGACGAGGTTTATGCCGGCAAGTCGGTCTCGATAGCCTGTATCAGAAAATAACAAGTTGCCTGGCACAACTCCTCCCCAATCGTCGGGCGGTGGGTGCGTCAAAACATATGACTTTTCAAAAAAAAATCGACTTTATGCCGTTTCACTAAATGTTGAATATCTCGGGAACCCCTTGATATTTTTCCATGGGGTTTTGCATTAGAATATTGGCCAATGAAGGGTCTAGATTGCTATGTCGGCGGCGGGATTCGAACTCGTGCTAGGTCGTTTTCACAGTGAAAAAACCGATGAACCAAATGACTTTTTTGGCAATATCTCCGTAACAAATGGGAATATTTCGACGGGGTTTATGTCGGCAAGTCGGCCTCGATAGCCTGTATCAGAAAATATCAAGTTGCCTGGCACACCTCCTCCTCAATCGTCGGGGCGGTGGGTGCGTCAAAACATATGACTTTACAAAAAGTCTTTATGCCGTTTCACTAAACGTTGAATATTTTGGGAACCGCTTGACATTTTTCCATGGGGTTTGCATTGGAATATTGGACAATGAAGGTTCTAGACTGCTATGTCGACGGCGGGATTCGAACTTGTGCTAGGTCGTCCTCACAATTAAAAAACCGATGAAAAGCTACAGTTTCCCCCATATCTCCAGAACGGCTGGGAATATTTTCAAGCGGTTTGCTGCAGCGTGTCGGGGCCACGGGGCCACGTCGGGGAACGGGTGCCACCCGGACGCCACCGGGCGAGGTGGTGTCAAAATGGCGGAAAAACCGTTAGGTTCCTAGAATGAAGTGGTGGAAGGGAACGTCCCATTGGCACGTTTCACACCCTCGGCAGACGCGCCTGGTCGAGACGAAGACAGAGAGTGGTAGATGTTGAAAATCGGTGCAGGTTTGGCCGAGTTAGGGGCTGTTTTGTCACCCGGCAGGGGCCACAAAACGACAAAGTCCGAAAAGCTACAGTTTCCCCCATATCTCCAGAACGGCTGGGAATATTTTCAAGCGGTTTGCTGCAGCGTGTCGGGGCCACGGGGCCACGTCGGGGAACGGGTGCCACCCGGACGCCACCGGGCGAGGTGGTGTCAAAATGGCGGAAAAACCGTTGGGGTTCCTAGAATGAAGTGGTGGAAGGGAACGTCACATTGGCACGTTTTACACCTCGGCAGACGCGCCTGGTCGAGACGAAGACATAGAGTGGTAGATGTTGAAAATCGGTGCAGGTTTGGCCGAGTTAGGGGCTGTTTTGTCACCCGGCAGGGGCCACAAAACGACAAAGTCCGAAAAGCTACAGTTTCCCCCATATCTCCAGAACGGCTGGGAATATTTTCAAGCGGTTTGCTGCAGCGTGTCGGGGCCACGGGGCCACGTCGGGGAACGGGTGCCACCGGACGCCACCGGGCGAGGTGGTGTCAAAATGGCGGAAAAACCGTTAGGTTCCTAGAATGAAGTGGTGGAAGGGAACGTCCCATTGGCACGTTTCACACCTCGGCAGACGCGCCTGGTCGAGACGAAGACAGAGAGTGGTAGATGTTGAAAATCGGTGCAGGTTTGGCCGAGTTAGGGGCTGTTTTGTCACCCGGCAGGGGCCACAAAACGACAAAGTCCGAAAAGCTACAGTTTCCCCCATATCTCCAGGACGGCTGGGAATATTTTCAAGCGGTTTGCTGCAGCGTGTCGGGGCCACGGGGCCACGTCGGGGAACGGGTGCCACCCGGACGCCACCGGGCGAGGTGGTGTCAAAATGGCGGAAAAACCGTTGGGGTTCCGGAATGAAGTGGTGGAAGGGAACGTCACATTGGCACGTTTTACACCTCGGCAGACGCGCCTGGTCGAGACGAAGACATAGAGTGGTAGATGTTGAAAATCGGTGGAGGTTTGGCCGAGTTAGGGGCTATTTTTCACCCATGCCACAATAGTCAAGGTCAAGGTAGGGAGCGTGGGAAAATAGTGTTTTTCTCCCAAGCGTGGAAAGATATGTTAAAGTTTGACCCACCGGCGCCTAGGTCTGGATGAGTCGCACCTGCCTGTGTTATCCCCGTGCATGTCGCTGTGTCCGTTCGTGCGTACGCCTTCGCATAGCAAACGCTTCGGTGCCAAGTCGGTAGCTTAAAGTTGGTTTTCTCCGAAAGCCTATGAGCGATCTTAAGGTGCGACCCATCGGCAGATGGGCCTCGACGAGACGCAGCTGGCAGTGAAAACCCCATGGATCTCGGCTGGTCCGATCGTCCGTAAGTCAAAGAAAACGAATGCAATGGAATTCGCAATGGTCAGCTCGCTGCGAGAATCGGATTATTTTTTTTCCTGGCCAAACGGGTGGACCAATGGGCAATTGCAAGACGTCATTCGATCTGGCGTGACGAGAGGCGTCTTGGAAAAAAAAATAAGTCCATTGGACCTGTACGTTCGTCCGTAATGGTAAGAAAACCGATTTTTGGAACCCCCCTCCAATGTTAAAGTGAAAATGTCCATTAAAAAAAGTTTTCTCGCCGACGGGTAGAGGTATTGTCCCGTGTCGTGGTTCGACCGCTCGGGCCCGACGAGACGCGTCTGCCGGTGCCAGGCACGGTCGAGTAGGCGTGTCCGTTCGTCCGTGCGCTCTGGAAAACGTTTTCAGCCGCGCCGAACCATACGAGTGCGAAGTTGGCTTAAATCGAGTTTGCTCGAAAAGTAATGGACCGATTTTGACATGCGACCTACCGACAGGTCGGTCTCGGCAAGACACGTCGGACGGTGTGAAAGACATGGAATTCCCATCGTCCGTTCGTCCGTCCGGGGAAGAAAACGGGCCCGTTGATGTCAATGTCGGAAGCGGGCGACATTGGGTCGAAGCGAGTTTTGAGCATCGCCACTTAAAGGTATGTTGCCATGCCCTACGTCGTAAGATGGGCCTGGAAGAGCCGCATCTGGTGGTGCAAACCGCATGAAAATCGGCTTGTCCGTTCGTCCGTGCGACCCGTCCACGTGCATGTCGCTGGAGCGCGACATGGGGTTGAAGCGAGTTTTCAGCATCGCCACTTGGCAGGATGTTGACGAGCCATACGTCGGACGATGGGCCTGGAGAAGACGCATCTGTGCGTGCAAACCCCGTGAAAATCTGCTGGTCCGTTCGTCCGTACGGCTGAGAAAATGCGTAGTTCAAGGTCAAGGTCGGGAGCGTGGGAAAAAAATGGCTTGGGTGCAGTTTTCTCTGGAACGGGAAGAGCTATCTTGAAGTGGGAAGCACCGGCACATCGGCCCGGACGAGTCGCATCTGCCTGCGAAAAGGGCATTTGAATCACCGTGTCCGTTCGTGTGCAGGACGAGGAAAATGAATGGTTTGACTGTTGCGGAGAAGACGGATCCGTACTTGGAGTTAGTACGTGATTTACGCTGGCGCACAAAGAGAGATATGAATACCAAGAAGAAGAAGAAGAAGAAGAAGAAGAAGAAGAAGAAGAAGAAGAAGAAGAAGAAAAAAAATTAGAAAATAAAAATAACAAAGAAGAAGAAGAAGGAAGGCGGGAAGAAAGAACATAATAATAATAATAATAATAATAATAATAATAATAATAATAATAATAATAATAAAACCCGCAATACAAGGTGATTTTGTACGATACTATTTAAAACACTTTATGGAAGCGTTCGATTGTCGTTTCTATGCATAAATTTGGCAATTGTAATCCATTCCACTGCATTTTTCATGATGGGAAAATATTGTCCCACTTGGGCAAAGATTGGCCCAAAATCTACCTGGCATTGGAAGCACTTGGCTTCATTCACCTTAGGACTCCAGCGTTACCTTGTCGTACAGACAATATTGTGTAGGCATGTTTGTCCAATTCCTTGGTTCGACATTAAAATCACTTCATACAAACAATATAAGTGATTTCGTCCAATTGCGCTCTTTGACAAATTTCAAAATTGTGTGCAATTCGATCATGTGGCATTGATAAACACTTTACAGAAGCGTTTAATTATGTTCTGTCTGCATGAAGTTGGCATTTTCCATGATGGGAAATATTTGTCCAAAACCTACATGTTATCTGGCTTTGAGCCCCCCCAAAATTGCCAAGAAAAGTAGCAAAATGTGGCCAAAAACCTACGTTATTGGGTTTGGGGCAAAAATTTGCACAACAATGTTCCGAAAAGTGGCCAAAAACCTACCTAAACTTTTCTGAGACACGCTCGACAGTGTCTTCTTTCCGCACGGTTTGTGTCAAGCCCGTTCCCTTGGCTGTGACGGGAACAAATAAATTTAAAAAAAAAAAAAAACAAAGGAAAAAAAAAAAAAAAAAAGAAAAGAAAAGAAAAGAAAAAATCGTATCTGTAGAACGGTAAAAGA
The DNA here is from genome assembly GCA_028554795.2 of Sinohyriopsis cumingii. Classification (NCBI taxonomy): domain Eukaryota; kingdom Metazoa; phylum Mollusca; class Bivalvia; order Unionida; family Unionidae; genus Sinohyriopsis; species Sinohyriopsis cumingii. The sequence continues at coordinate 40,638 of JAPYKE020000714.1, read as the reverse complement.
TATTCTCATGCGGTTTGCGTTGGCTGCTGCGTCCTAGACAGAGCTATTATGTCTCTCTGTATGTATGTATGTATGTATGTATGTATGTATGTATGTATGTATGTATGTATGTATGTATGTATGCAAATCAATAAATAACCAAGTCCAACAAAACCCATTTCTTCCATGCAAGTGTAAAGTTGCCAAATATATCTTAATGGCTGCGTCCGTTCGTCCGCCATCGGGAGAAAACCGTTTTCCACCATGCAAGTGTGAAGTTTCGAAAAATTGAAATCTTTGGAATATAGCGACGTGCCACATGTCGGCAGATCGGGCTCGAAGAGACGACTCTGTTAGAGCAAACCGCACGTCAATAGCCCTGTCCGTTCGTCCGTACGCTTCGAGAAACCGACCGTTTCTAGGTAAAACGCGGCTTAAAGTTCCTTTCCTCCGGAAGGGCAAGAGCTAGGTAGACGTGCGACCCAGGGCCAGATTGGTCTTGAAGAGACGCGTCAGGCAGTGAAAACCCCACGAAAATCGGACTGTCCGTTCGCCCGCCATTGGAAGAAAACCGATTCCTTCCATGCAAGTGTGAAGTTTCGAAAAATTGAAAGCTTAGGAATAGAGCGACTTGCCATATGTCGGCAGATCGGGCTCGACGAGGCCACTGTGCTAGAGCAAACCGAACGTCGATAGCCCTGTCCGTTCGTCCGTTCGCTTCGAAAAACCGACCGTTTTTAGGTGAAACGCGGCGTAAAGTTCCTTTTCTCGGGAGGGGCAAGAGCTAGGTGGACGTGCCACCCAGGGCCAGATTGGCCTTGAAGAGACGCGTCTGGCAGTGAAAACCCCACGAAAATCGGACAGTCCGTTCGTCCGTGCGACCATGAAAAGCCGAAGGTCAAGGTTGTTGCCATCACGGCATTCCGTTGGTTCGGTATCTTCACTCGAATACCTATATCTTTCGAACGCTCGAAGATATTTTCGTGCGGTTTGCTGCGGCTGATGGGTCTGAGAAAGACCTATCCGTCGATGCCTTGCGCTGGAAGATGGCTTCATCCTGGACGAGGCGGTGGCCATTTCAGCGAGAGACGAAAGTAATGGGAAAATAACAAGTAACCGACTTCGCTCGGGAAGCAATTTATCGGCACTCTTGCTAGAAAATTCGTGTCTCTAAAACGGCGAAAGATATTCTCGTGCGGTTTGCGGTGGCGGCTGCGTCCTAGAGAGAGCTATCCACGCATGCCTTGCCGAGCGAGATGGCTTCAAAGATGGCTTCGTGATGGCCGTTCAGGCACAGGCAGAAATCACTGGAGGGGGGGATAGACACACAAAACTCGCTCGGTATGCAATTTATCGGCACACTTGCTAGAAAATTCGTGTCTCTAAAACGGCGAAAGATATTCTCGTGCGGTTTGCGGTGGCGGCTGCGTCCTAGACAGAGCTATCCACGCATGCCTTGCCGAGCGAGATGGCTTCAAAGATGGCTTCGTGATGGCCGTTCAGGCACAGGCAGAAATCACTGGAGGGGGGGATAGACACACAAAACTCGCTCGGTATGCAATTTATCGGCACACTTGCTAGAAAATTCGTGTCTCTAAAACGGCGAAAGATATTCTCGTGCGGTTTGCGGTGGCGGCTGCGTCCTAGACAGAACTATCCACGCATGCCTTGCCGAGCGATATATATATATATATATATATATATATATATATATATATATATATATATATATATATATATATACATATATACATATATATACATATATATATACATATATATATATATATATATATATATATATATATATATATATATATATATATATATATATATATATATATATATATATATATATTCACACACACACACACACACAAAGACACACACACACACACACACATCAATTAATAACTAAGTCCAACGTTGGTTTTAGTTACTTCGCTTCCAAGGGCTTTGCACCAACGGAATGTCAGGGGTACACAAGGCCTAGCGCCGACGGCGGGAGGTATTATCAAATGTCAGATGCCAAAAGATCTGTCTTGAATAGACGCGTCGGCCTGTGCCAAATATATCTTAATGGCTGCGTCCGTTCGTCCGCCATCGGGAGAAAACCGTTTTCCACCATGCAAGTGTGAAGTTTCGAAAAATTGAAATCTTTGGAATATAGCGACGTGCCACATGTCGGCAGATCGGGCTCGAAGAGACGACTCTGTTAGAGCAAACCGCACGTCAATAGCCCTGTCCGTTCGTCCGTACGCTTCGAGAAACCGACCGTTTCTAGGTAAAACGCGGCTTAAAGTTCCTTTCCTCCGGAAGGGCAAGAGCTAGGTAGACGTGCGACCCAGGGCCAGATTGGTCTTGAAGAGACGCGTCAGGCAGTGAAAACCCCACGAAAATCGGACTGTCCGTTCGCCCGCCATTGGAAGAAAACCGATTCCTTCCATGCAAGTGTGAAGTTTCGAAAAATTGAAAGCTTAGGAATAGAGCGACTTGCCATATGTCGGCAGATCGGGCTCGACGAGGCCACTGTGCTAGAGCAAACCGAACGTCGATAGCCCTGTCCGTTCGTCCGTACGCTTCGAAAAACCGACCGTTTTTAGGTGAAACGCTGCGTAAAGTTCCTTTTCTCGGGAGGGGCAAGAGCTAGGTGGACGTGCCACCCAGGGCCAGATTGGCCTTGAAGAGACGCGTCTGGCAGTGAAAACCCCACGAAAATCGGACTGTCCGTTCGTCCGTGCGACCATGAAAAGCCGAAGGTCAAGGTCGTTGCCATCACGGCATTCCGTTGGTTCGGTATCTTCACTCGAATACCTATATCTTTCGAACGCTCGAAGATATTTTCGTGCGGTTTGCTGCGGCTGATGGGTCTGAGAAAGACCTATCCGTCGATGCCTTGCGCAGGAAGATGGCTTCATCCTGGACGAGGCGGTGGCCATTTCAGCGAGAGACGAAAGTAATGGGAAAATAACAAGTAACCGACTTCGCTCGGGAAGCAATTTATCGGCACTCTTGCTAGAAAATTCGTATCTCTAAAACGGCGAAAGATATTCTCGTGCGGTTTGCGGTGGCGGCTGCGTCCTAGAGAGAGCTATCCACGCATGCCTTGTCGAGCGAGATGGCTTCAAAGATGGCTTCGTGATGGCCGTCCAGGCACAG
>JAPYKE020000714.1:15000-27500 GCA_028554795.2 Sinohyriopsis cumingii | reverse complement strand
CTCTCTCTCTCTCCCTTCACGCTTGTCCTGTCCTTGGTAGGCTAGCCTTCGCTCGCACCTAGCTAGCTACCAGAGAGAGAGTGTGTCTGCCTGCCTGCCTGCCTTATCGGCCTCTCTCTCTCGTCTCGATTCACTTTCAATCGAGACCATAGGAAACGCATTTTTTCCTATATAATAGTACCAAATACTATGTGTGGGTAGTTGGTCAAAAAGTTGCCCAAAAGGTGCACCTTTTTGAATTCGTTCCGTTTTTAACAAGGGCTTTCTACCACGGCCAAACCTTCGATTCCCCAAGCCTTTCCTCACTCTCTATCACACCTTGCTAGCTACCAGAGAGAGAGAGTGTGCCTGCCTCTCTCTCTCCCTTCTCGCTTGTCCTGTCCTTGGTAAGCTAGCCTTCGATCGGACCTAGCTAGCTACCAGAGAGAGAGAGAGAGAGAGAGAGAGAGAGAGAGTGAGTGTGCCTGCCTCTCTCTCTCCCTTCTCGCTTGTCCTGTCCTTGGTAAGCTAGCCTTCGATCGGACCTAGCTAGCTACCAGAGAGAGAGAGTGTGCCTGCCTCTCTCTCTCCCTTCTCGCTTGTCCTGTCCTTGGTAAGCTAGCCTTCGATCGGACCTAGCTAGCTACCAGAGAGAGAGAGTGTGCCTGCCTCTCTCTCTCCCTTCTCGCTTGTCCTGTCCTTGGTAAGCTAGCCTTCGATCGGACCTAGCTAGCTACCAGAGAGAGAGAGTGTGCCTGCCTCTCTCTCTCCCTTCTCGCTTGTCCTGTCCTTGGTAAGCTAGCCTTCGATCGGACCTAGCTAGCTACCAGAGAGAGAGTGTGTGCCTGCCTCTCTCCCTTCTCGCTTGTCCTGTCCTTCGTACGCTAGCCTTCGATCGCACCTTGCTAGCTACCAGAGAGAGAGTGTGCCTGCCTCTCTCCCTTCTCGCTTGTCCTGTCCTTGGTAAGCTAGCCATCGATCGCACCGTGCTAGCTACCAGAGAGAGAGAGAGCGTGCCTGCCTCTCTCTCTCTCCCTTCACGCTTGTCCTGTCCTTGGTAGGCTAGCCTTCGCTCGCACCTAGCTAGCTACCAGAGAGAGAGAGAGAGTGTGTGTCTGCCTGCCTGCCTGCCTTATCGGCCTCTCTCTCTCGTCTCGATTCACTTTCAATCGAGACCATAGGAAACGCATTTTTTCCTATATAATAGTACCAAATACTATGTGTGGGTAGTTGGTCAAAAAGTTGCCCAAAAGGTGCACCTTTTTGAATTCGTTCCGTTTTTACCAAGGGCTTTCTACCACGGCCAAACCCTCGATTCCCCAAGCCTTTCCTCACTCTCTCTCTCGCACCTTGCTAGCTACCAGAGAGAGAGAGTGTGCCTGCCTCTCTCCCTTCTCGCTTGTCCTGTCCTTGGTAAGCTAGCCTTCGATCGGACCTAGCTAGCTACCAGAGAGAGAGAGAGAGAGAGAGAGAGAGTGTGCCTGCCTCTCTCTCTCCCTTCTCGCTTGTCCTGTCCTTGGTAAGCTAGCCTTCGATCGGACCTAGCTAGCTACCAGAGAGAGAGAGTGTGCCTGCCTCTCTCCCTTCTCGCTTGTCCTGTCCTTCGTACGCTAGCCTTCGATCGCACCTTGCTAGCTACCAGAGAGAGAGTGTGCCTGCCTCTCTCCCTTCTCGCTTGTCCTGTCCTTGGTAAGCTAGCCATCGATCGCACCGTGCTAGCTACCAGAGAGAGAGAGAGAGCGTGCCTGCCTCTCTCTCTCTCCCTTCACGCTTGTCCTGTCCTTGGTAGGCTAGCCTTCGCTCGCACCTAGCTAGCTACCAGAGAGAGAGAGAGTGTGTGTCTGCCTGCCTGCCTGCCTTATCGGCCTCTCTCTCTCGTCTCGATTCACTTTCAATCGAGACCATAGGAAACGCATTTTTTCCTATATAATAGTACCAAATACTATGTGTGGGTAGTTGGTCAAAACGTTGCCCAAAAGGTGCACCTTTTTGAATTCGTTCCGTTTTTACCAAGGGCTTTCTACCACGGCCAAACCTTCGATTCCCCAAGCCTTTCCTCACTCTCTATCACACCTTGCTAGCTACCAGAGAGAGAGAGTGTGCCTGCCTCTCTCCCTTCTCGCTTGTCCTGTCCTTGGTAAGCTAGCCTTCGATCGGACCTAGCTAGCTACCAGAGAGAGAGAGTGTGCCTGCCTCTCTCCCTTCTCGCTTGTCCTGTCCTTCGTACGCTAGCCTTCGATCGGACCTAGCTAGCTACCAGAGAGAGAGAGTGTGCCTGCCTCTCTCCCTTCTCGCTTGTCCTGTCCTTCGTACGCTAGCCTTCGATCGCACCTTGCTAGCTACCAGAGAGAGAGTGTGCCTGCCTCTCTCCCTTCTCGCTTGTCCTGTCCTTGGTAAGCTAGCCATCGATCGCACCGTGCTAGCTACCAGAGAGAGAGAGAGAGCGTGCCTGCCTCTCTCTCTCTCCCTTCACGCTTGTCCTGTCCTTGGTAGGCTAGCCTTCGCTCGCACCTAGCTAGCTACCAGAGAGAGAGAGAGTGTGTGTGTCTGCCTGCCTGCCTGCCTTATCGGCCTCTCTCTCTCGTCTCGATTCACTTTCAATCGAGACCATAGGAAACGCATTTTTTCCTATATAATAGTACCAAATACTATGTGTGGGTAGTTGGTCAAAAAGTTGCCCAAAAGGTGCACCTTTTTGAATTCGTTCCGTTTTTACCAAGGGCTTTCTACCACGGCCAAACCCTCGATTCCCCAAGCCTTTCCTCACTCTCTCTCTCGCACCTTGCTAGCTACCAGAGAGAGAGAGTGTGCCTGCCTCTCTCCCTTCTCGCTTGTCCTGTCCTTGGTAAGCTAGCCTTCGATCGGACCTAGCTAGCTACCAGAGAGAGAGAGAGAGAGAGAGAGAGAGTGTGCCTGCCTCTCTCTCTCCCTTCTCGCTTGTCCTGTCCTTGGTAAGCTAGCCTTCGATCGGACCTAGCTAGCTACCAGAGAGAGAGAGAGAGAGAGAGAGTGTGTGTGTGTGCCTGCCTCTCTCTCTCCCTTCTCGCTTGTCCTGTCCTTGGTAAGCTAGCCATCGATCGCACCTTGCTAGCTACCAGAGAGAGAGAGAGAGCGTGCCTGCCTCTCTCTCTCCCTTCACGCTTGTCCTGTCCTTGGTAGGCTAGCCTTCGCTCGCACCTAGCTAGCTACCAGAGAGAGAGAGAGTGTGTGTGTCTGCCTGCCTGCCTGCCTTATCGGCCTCTCTCTCTCGTCTCGATTCACTTTCAATCGAGACCATAGGAAACGCATTTTTTCCTATATAATAGTACCAAATACTATGTGTGGGTAGTTGGTCAAAAAGTTGCCCAAAAGGTGCACCTTTTTGAATTCGTTCCGTTTTTACCAAGGGCTTTCTACCACGGCCAAACCCTCGATTCCCCAAGCCTTTCCTCACTCTCTCTCTCGCACCTTGCTAGCTACCAGAGAGAGAGAGTGTGCCTGCCTCTCTCCCTTCTCGCTTGTCCTGTCCTTAGTAAGCTAGCCTTCGATCGGACCTAGCTAGCTACCAGAGAGAGAGAGAGAGAGTGTGCCTGCCTCTCTCTCTCTCCCTTCTCGCTTGTCCTGTCCTTGGTAAGCTAGCCTTCGATCGCACCTTGCTAGCTACCAGAGAGAGAGAGCGTGCCTGCCTCTCTCCCTTCACGCTTGTCCTGTCCTTGGTAGGCTAGCCTTCGATCGCACCTAGCTAGCTACCAGAGAGAGAGAGTGTGTGTCTACCTGCCTGCCTGCCTTATCGGCCTCTCTCTCTCTCTCGTCTCGATTCACATTCAATCGAGACCCTAGGAAACGCATTTTTTCCTATATAATAGTGCCAAATACTATATGTGGGTAGTTAGTTAGGAAAGTTTCAACTTCCTAACCTTACAGACACTACCCAAGCCATATCGCTACTAGAGCGAGAGAGGGTGCCCCTGCCTCTCTCTCTCTCTACCTTTCGCTCTACTCCTAGCACTCCTGGCTAGATCGGCATTGCATGCTGGCTGGGACGACCTATCCAACGAGGGGTCGATCGTCCCGATGCGACCAGGCGATCGGTCGCAACAGGGAAGAAACCAGCTATCGTACTACGTCTCTAATGCAATGTATAGGACCCCAAAATCACTTCTTCCCTATATATAGTGCCAAATTCTATATGGGGGTAGTTGGTCAGGAAAGTTTCAATTTTGAAATCGTGCCTTTGCTACCAACGGCTTTGCACCAAGGGAAAGCCAGGGGTACACAAGGACTAGCGCCACAGTCTCACTTCTCGGTTTTATTTTATTCATTATCTCGGTAACGGATAGGAATTTTTTGATGGGGTTTGCTTTGGCAGATCGGCCATTACGAGAGCTATAAAGCAATGTCAACTGCGAGATTCGAACTCTTCCCTGTTGGTCGGGGCGGTGGGTGCGTCAAAACATATGACTTTTCAAAAAATCGACTTTATGCCGTTTCACTAAATGTTGAATATCTCGGGAACCCCTTGATATTTTTCCATGGGGTTTGCATTGGAATATTGGCCAATGAAAGGTCTAGATTGCTATGTCGGCGGCGGGATTCGAACTCGTGCTAGGTAGTTTTTACAGTGAAAAAACCGATGAACAAATGACTTTTTTGGCAATTTCTCCGTAACAAATGGGAATATTTCGACGAGGTTTATGCCGGCAAGTCGGTCTCGATAGCCTGTATCAGAAAATAACAAGTTGCCTGGCACAACTCCTCCCCAATCGTCGGGGCGGTGGGTGCGTCAAAACATATGACTTTTCAAAAAAAATCGACTTTATGCCGTTTCACTAAATGTTGAATATCTCGGGAACCCCTTGATATTTTTCCATGGGGTTTGCATTAGAATATTGGCCAATGAAGGGTCTAGATTGCTATGTCGGCGGCGGGATTCGAACTCGTGCTAGGTCGTTTTCACAGTGAAAAAACCGATGAACAAATGACTTTTTTGGCAATATCTCCGTAACAAATGGGAATATTTCGACGGGGTTTATGTCGGCAAGTCGGCCTCGATAGCCTGTATCAGAAAATATCAAGTTGCCTGGCACACCTCCTCCTCAATCGTCGGGGCGGTGGGTGCGTCAAAACATATGACTTTACAAAAAGTCTTTATGCCGTTTCACTAAACGTTGAATATTTTGGGAACCGCTTGACATTTTTCCATGGGGTTTGCATTGGAATATTGGACAATGAAGGTTCTAGACTGCTATGTCGACGGCGGGATTCGAACTTGTGCTAGGTCGTCCTCACAATTAAAAAACCGATGAAAAGCTACAGTTTCCCCCATATCTCCAGAACGGCTGGGAATATTTTCAAGCGGTTTGCTGCAGCGTGTCGGGGCCACGGGGCCACGTCGGGGAACGGGTGCCACCCGGACGCCACCGGGCGAGGTGGTGTCAAAATGGCGGAAAAACCGTTAGGTTCCTAGAATGAAGTGGTGGAAGGGAACGTCCCATTGGCACGTTTCACACCTCGGCAGACGCGCCTGGTCGAGACGAAGACAGAGAGTGGTAGATGTTGAAAATCGGTGCAGGTTTGGCCGAGTTAGGGGCTGTTTTGTCACCCGGCAGGGGCCACAAAACGACAAAGTCCGAAAAGCTACAGTTTCCCCCATATCTCCAGAACGGCTGGGAATATTTTCAAGCGGTTTGCTGCAGCGTGTCGGGGCCACGGGGCCACGTCGGGGAACGGGTGCCACCCGGACGCCACCGGGCGAGGTGGTGTCAAAATGGCGGAAAAACCGTTGGGGTTCCTAGAATGAAGTGGTGGAAGGGAACGTCACATTGGCACGTTTTACACCTCGGCAGACGCGCCTGGTCGAGACGAAGACATAGAGTGGTAGATGTTGAAAATCGGTGCAGGTTTGGCCGAGTTAGGGGCTGTTTTGTCACCCGGCAGGGGCCACAAAACGACAAAGTCCGAAAAGCTACAGTTTCCCCCATATCTCCAGAACGGCTGGGAATATTTTCAAGCGGTTTGCTGCAGCGTGTCGGGGCCACGGGGCCACGTCGGGGAACGGGTGCCACCCGGACGCCACCGGGCGAGGTGGTGTCAAAATGGCGGAAAAACCGTTAGGTTCCTAGAATGAAGTGGTGGAAGGGAACGTCCCATTGGCACGTTTCACACCTCGGCAGACGCGCCTGGTCGAGACGAAGACAGAGAGTGGTAGATGTTGAAAATCGGTGCAGGTTTGGCCGAGTTAGGGGCTGTTTTGTCACCCGGCAGGGGCCACAAAACGACAAAGTCCGAAAAGCTACAGTTTCCCCCATATCTCCAGGACGGCTGGGAATATTTTCAAGCGGTTTGCTGCAGCGTGTCGGGGCCACGGGGCCACGTCGGGGAACGGGTGCCACCCGGACGCCACCGGGCGAGGTGGTGTCAAAATGGCGGAAAAACCGTTGGGGTTCCGGAATGAAGTGGTGGAAGGGAACGTCACATTGGCACGTTTTACACCTCGGCAGACGCGCCTGGTCGAGACGAAGACATAGAGTGGTAGATGTTGAAAATCGGTGGAGGTTTGGCCGAGTTAGGGGCTATTTTTCACCCATGCCACAATAGTCAAGGTCAAGGTAGGGAGCGTGGGAAAATAGTGTTTTTCTCCCAAGCGTGGAAAGATATGTTAAAGTTTGACCCACCGGCGCCTAGGTCTGGATGAGTCGCACCTGCCTGTGTTATCCCCGTGCATGTCGCTGTGTCCGTTCGTGCGTACGCCTTCGCATAGCAAACGCTTCGGTGCCAAGTCGGTAGCTTAAAGTTGGTTTTCTCCGAAAGCCTATGAGCGATCTTAAGGTGCGACCCATCGGCAGATGGGCCTCGACGAGACGCAGCTGGCAGTGAAAACCCCATGGATCTCGGCTGGTCCGATCGTCCGTAAGTCAAAGAAAACGAATGCAATGGAATTCGCAATGGTCAGCTCGCTGCGAGAATCGGATTATTTTTTTTCCTGGCCAAACGGGTGGACCAATGGGCAATTGCAAGACGTCATTCGATCTGGCGTGACGAGAGGCGTCTTGGAAAAAAAAATAAGTCCATTGGACCTGTACGTTCGTCCGTAATGGTAAGAAAACCGATTTTTGGAACCCCCCTCCAATGTTAAAGTGAAAATGTCCATTAAAAAAAGTTTTCTCGCCGACGGGTAGAGGTATTGTCCCGTGTCGTGGTTCGACCGCTCGGGCCCGACGAGACGCGTCTGCCGGTGCCAGGCACGGTCGAGTAGGCGTGTCCGTTCGTCCGTGCGCTCTGGAAAACGTTTTCAGCCGCGCCGAACCATACGAGTGCGAAGTTGGCTTAAATCGAGTTTGCTCGAAAAGTAATGGACCGATTTTGACATGCGACCTACCGACAGGTCGGTCTCGGCAAGACACGTCGGACGGTGTGAAAGACATGGAATTCCCATCGTCCGTTCGTCCGTCCGGGGAAGAAAACGGGCCCGTTGATGTCAATGTCGGAAGCGGGCGACATTGGGTCGAAGCGAGTTTTGAGCATCGCCACTTAAAGGTATGTTGCCATGCCCTACGTCGTAAGATGGGCCTGGAAGAGCCGCATCTGGTGGTGCAAACCGCATGAAAATCGGCTTGTCCGTTCGTCCGTGCGACCCGTCCACGTGCATGTCGCTGGAGCGCGACATGGGGTTGAAGCGAGTTTTCAGCATCGCCACTTGGCAGGATGTTGACGAGCCATACGTCGGACGATGGGCCTGGAGAAGACGCATCTGTGCGTGCAAACCCCGTGAAAATCTGCTGGTCCGTTCGTCCGTACGGCTGAGAAAATGCGTAGTTCAAGGTCAAGGTCGGGAGCGTGGGAAAAAAATGGCTTGGGTGCAGTTTTCTCTGGAACGGGAAGAGCTATCTTGAAGTGGGAAGCACCGGCACATCGGCCCGGACGAGTCGCATCTGCCTGCGAAAAGGGCATTTGAATCACCGTGTCCGTTCGTGTGCAGGACGAGGAAAATGAATGGTTTGACTGTTGCGGAGAAGACGGATCCGTACTTGGAGTTAGTACGTGATTTACGCTGGCGCACAAAGAGAGATATGAATACCAAGAAGAAGAAGAAGAAGAAGAAGAAGAAGAAGAAGAAGAAGAAGAAGAAGAAGAAAAAAAATTAGAAAATAAAAATAACAAAGAAGAAGAAGAAGGAAGGCGGGAAGAAAGAACATAATAATAATAATAATAATAATAATAATAATAATAATAATAATAATAATAATAAAACCCGCAATACAAGGTGATTTTGTACGATACTATTTAAAACACTTTATGGAAGCGTTCGATTGTCGTTTCTATGCATAAATTTGGCAATTGTAATCCATTCCACTGCATTTTTCATGATGGGAAAATATTGTCCCACTTGGGCAAAGATTGGCCCAAAATCTACCTGGCATTGGAAGCACTTGGCTTCATTCACCTTAGGACTCCAGCGTTACCTTGTCGTACAGACAATATTGTGTAGGCATGTTTGTCCAATTCCTTGGTTCGACATTAAAATCACTTCATACAAACAATATAAGTGATTTCGTCCAATTGCGCTCTTTGACAAATTTCAAAATTGTGTGCAATTCGATCATGTGGCATTGATAAACACTTTACAGAAGCGTTTAATTATGTTCTGTCTGCATGAAGTTGGCATTTTCCATGATGGGAAATATTTGTCCAAAACCTACATGTTATCTGGCTTTGAGCCCCCCCAAAATTGCCAAGAAAAGTAGCAAAATGTGGCCAAAAACCTACGTTATTGGGTTTGGGGCAAAAATTTGCACAACAATGTTCCGAAAAGTGGCCAAAAACCTACCTAAACTTTTCTGAGACACGCTCGACAGTGTCTTCTTTCCGCACGGTTTGTGTCAAGCCCGTTCCCTTGGCTGTGACGGGAACAAATAAATTTAAAAAAAAAAAAAAACAAAGGAAAAAAAAAAAAAAAAAAGAAAAGAAAAGAAAAGAAAAAATCGTATCTGTAGAACGGTAAAAGATATTCTCATGCGGTTTGCGTTGGCTGCTGCGTCCTAGACAGAGCTATTATGTCTCTCTGTATGTATGTATGTATGTATGTATGTATGTATGTATGTATGTATGTATGTATGTATGTATGTATGCAAATCAATAAATAACCAAGTCCAACAAAACCCATTTCTTCCATGCAAGTGTAAAGTTGCCAAATATATCTTAATGGCTGCGTCCGTTCGTCCGCCATCGGGAGAAAACCGTTTTCCACCATGCAAGTGTGAAGTTTCGAAAAATTGAAATCTTTGGAATATAGCGACGTGCCACATGTCGGCAGATCGGGCTCGAAGAGACGACTCTGTTAGAGCAAACCGCACGTCAATAGCCCTGTCCGTTCGTCCGTACGCTTCGAGAAACCGACCGTTTCTAGGTAAAACGCGGCTTAAAGTTCCTTTCCTCCGGAAGGGCAAGAGCTAGGTAGACGTGCGACCCAGGGCCAGATTGGTCTTGAAGAGACGCGTCAGGCAGTGAAAACCCCACGAAAATCGGACTGTCCGTTCGCCCGCCATTGGAAGAAAACCGATTCCTTCCATGCAAGTGTGAAGTTTCGAAAAATTGAAAGCTTAGGAATAGAGCGACTTGCCATATGTCGGCAGATCGGGCTCGACGAGGCCACTGTGCTAGAGCAAACCGAACGTCGATAGCCCTGTCCGTTCGTCCGTTCGCTTCGAAAAACCGACCGTTTTTAGGTGAAACGCGGCGTAAAGTTCCTTTTCTCGGGAGGGGCAAGAGCTAGGTGGACGTGCCACCCAGGGCCAGATTGGCCTTGAAGAGACGCGTCTGGCAGTGAAAACCCCACGAAAATCGGACAGTCCGTTCGTCCGTGCGACCATGAAAAGCCGAAGGTCAAGGTTGTTGCCATCACGGCATTCCGTTGGTTCGGTATCTTCACTCGAATACCTATATCTTTCGAACGCTCGAAGATATTTTCGTGCGGTTTGCTGCGGCTGATGGGTCTGAGAAAGACCTATCCGTCGATGCCTTGCGCTGGAAGATGGCTTCATCCTGGACGAGGCGGTGGCCATTTCAGCGAGAGACGAAAGTAATGGGAAAATAACAAGTAACCGACTTCGCTCGGGAAGCAATTTATCGGCACTCTTGCTAGAAAATTCGTGTCTCTAAAACGGCGAAAGATATTCTCGTGCGGTTTGCGGTGGCGGCTGCGTCCTAGAGAGAGCTATCCACGCATGCCTTGCCGAGCGAGATGGCTTCAAAGATGGCTTCGTGATGGCCGTTCAGGCACAGGCAGAAATCACTGGAGGGGGGGATAGACACACAAAACTCGCTCGGTATGCAATTTATCGGCACACTTGCTAGAAAATTCGTGTCTCTAAAACGGCGAAAGATATTCTCGTGCGGTTTGCGGTGGCGGCTGCGTCCTAGACAGAGCTATCCACGCATGCCTTGCCGAGCGAGATGGCTTCAAAGATGGCTTCGTGATGGCCGTTCAGGCACAGGCAGAAATCACTGGAGGGGGGGATAGACACACAAAACTCGCTCGGTATGCAATTTATCGGCACACTTGCTAGAAAATTCGTGTCTCTAAAACGGCGAAAGATATTCTCGTGCGGTTTGCGGTGGCGGCTGCGTCCTAGACAGAACTATCCACGCATGCCTTGCCGAGCGATATATATATATATATATATATATATATATATATATATATATATATATATATATATATATATATATATATATATATACATATATACATATATATACATATATATACATATATATACATATATATATATATATATATATATATATATATATATATATATATATATATATATATATATATATATATATATATATATATATATATATATATATATATATATATTCACACACACACACACACACAAAGACACACACACACACACACATCAATTAATAACTAAGTCCAACGTTGGTTTTAGTTACTTCGCTTCCAAGGGCTTTGCACCAACGGAATGTCAGGGGTACACAAGGCCTAGCGCCGACGGCGGGAGGTATTATCAAATGTCAGATGCCAAAAGATCTGTCTTGAATAGACGCGTCGGCCTGTGCCAAATATATCTTAATGGCTGCGTCCGTTCGTCCGCCATCGGGAGAAAACCGTTTTCCACCATGCAAGTGTGAAGTTTCGAAAAATTGAAATCTTTGGAATATAGCGACGTGCCACATGTCGGCAGATCGGGCTCGAAGAGACGACTCTGTTAGAGCAAACCGCACGTCAATAGCCCTGTCCGTTCGTCCGTACGCTTCGAGAAACCGACCGTTTCTAGGTAAAACGCGGCTTAAAGTTCCTTTCCTCCGGAAGGGCAAGAGCTAGGTAGACGTGCGACCCAGGGCCAGATTGGTCTTGAAGAGACGCGTCAGGCAGTGAAAACCCCACGAAAATCGGACTGTCCGTTCGCCCGCCATTGGAAGAAAACCGATTCCTTCCATGCAAGTGTGAAGTTTCGAAAAATTGAAAGCTTAGGAATAGAGCGACTTGCCATATGTCGGCAGATCGGGCTCGACGAGGCCACTGTGCTAGAGCAAACCGAACGTCGATAGCCCTGTCCGTTCGTCCGTACGCTTCGAAAAACCGACCGTTTTTAGGTGAAACGCTGCGTAAAGTTCCTTTTCTCGGGAGGGGCAAGAGCTAGGTGGACGTGCCACCCAGGGCCAGATTGGCCTTGAAGAGACGCGTCTGGCAGTGAAAACCCCACGAAAATCGGACTGTCCGTTCGTCCGTGCGACCATGAAAAGCCGAAGGTCAAGGTCGTTGCCATCACGGCATTCCGTTGGTTCGGTATCTTCACTCGAATACCTATATCTTTCGAACGCTCGAAGATATTTTCGTGCGGTTTGCTGCGGCTGATGGGTCTGAGAAAGACCTATCCGTCGATGCCTTGCGCAGGAAGATGGCTTCATCCTGGACGAGGCGGTGGCCATTTCAGCGAGAGACGAAAGTAATGGGAAAATAACAAGTAACCGACTTCGCTCGGGAAGCAATTTATCGGCACTCTTGCTAGAAAATTCGTATCTCTAAAACGGCGAAAGATATTCTCGTGCGGTTTGCGGTGGCGGCTGCGTCCTAGAGAGAGCTATCCACGCATGCCTTGTCGAGCGAGATGGCTTCAAAGATGGCTTCGTGATGGCCGTCCAGGCACAGGCAGAAATCACTGGAGGGGGGGATAGACACACAAAACTCGCTCGGTATGCAATTTATCGGCACACTTGCTAGAAAATTCGCATCTCTAAAACGGCGAAAGATATTCTCGTGCGGTTTGCGGTGGCGGCTGCGTCCTAGACAGAGCTATCCACGCATGCCTTGCCGAGCGAGATGGCTTCAAGGATGGCTTCGTGATGGCCGTTCAGGCACAGGCAGAAATCACTGGAGGGGGGGATAGACACACAAAACTCGCTCGGGAAGCAATTTATCGGCACACTTGCCAGAAAATTCGTGTCTCTGAAACGGAGAAAGATATTCTCGTGCGGTTTGCGGTGGCGGCTGCGTCCTAGACAGAGCTGTC
>JAPYKE020000714.1:0-7500 GCA_028554795.2 Sinohyriopsis cumingii | reverse complement strand
TGGACCCATCTCCGAACGAATCGGAGTTGCGAGAGCTCACCACACTCGCCTTCCTCTCCAGGTCCCAAGACCTCCTTGGGCACGGACGCCAAGTAGGTCTAGATTTCACCACACGCTGACTAGCTCCCCGTCCAGGGGGCAGTCTTTTACAGGTCTGTCGAGCGAACACAAGCGGAAGCCTACACTCACTGACCGATATAGCTCGAGAGCGATAAACCATTGTGCGTCGGACTGCGATCAGGGAATCACTAAAAAGTGCCTCGCCAGATAATGCAGCCGCTCAGTCGCCACGATATATGTATCGTATAACCACAAAAACCAAGCCGTGTATACCGAACCTGTACAGGCTAGAATCACGGTTCTACCTATACCATGCCAGCCTAGAGCATCGCTCGTCGATGGCTAGCCACAAGGGTACCCTGTACCAAGGAACGTGTCGGTAGGTCAAGCCAGCCTACCGCGACCTAGACGCCTAGGTCGCCAAGCCACGTACCGCCCCAGCTCATCCAAAGCCGACTGCCTAGGGATACCCTGTACCAGCGAGCTTCCCAGGTCAGCCTAGCCGTACTAACCGCCCCAGTATCGACAGTATAGCAGCCTATATTGTAGGCTAGTGAGCTCGGTTCGCAAGGCCGCTATACTTTTCATATATAAATGCTACACCAAAATTTTTGTCCACTTTCAACCGAGCCACCTGAAAACGCATTTTTTTCTATATAATAGTGCCAAATTCTATATGTGGGTAGTTGATCAGAAAATTTTTCGACGTACCCTGTGCCATCGAGCTTCCCAGCCCATTTTCGAACGAAAAGCAACCACGTTCTTGCCTTGCCTGGGAAGGAAAGCATTTCACGGAATGCACCTTCCCTATCGTCCGAAGCCAGCTGCCTAGGGGTACCCTGTACCAGCGAGCGCCTAGACAAGCCTAGCTCAGTGTACCGCCCCAGTACTGTGGTATAGCTCCCGATATCGTAGGCTAGTGTGCTCGGTTCGCAAGGCAGCTATACCACTACTATATGAATGCTACACCAAAATTTTTGTTCATTTTCAACCGAGCCACCTCAAAATGCATTTTTTTCTATATAATAGTGCCAAATTCTATATGTGGGTAGTTGATCAGAAAATTTTTCGACGTACCCTGTGCCATCGAGCTTCCCAGCCCATTTTCGAACGAAAAGCAACCACGTTCTTGCCTTGCCTGGGAAGGAAAGCATTTCACGGAATGCACCTTCCCTATCGTCCGAAGCCAGCTGCCTAGGGGTACCCTGTACCAGCGAGCGCCTAGACAAGCCTAGCTCAGTGTACCGCCCCAGTACTGTGGTATAGCTCCCGATATCGTAGGCTAGTGTGCTCGGTTCGCAAGGCAGCTATACCACTACTATATGAATGCTACACCAAAATTTTTGTTCATTTTCAACCGAGCCACCTCAAAATGCATTTTTTTCTATATAATAGTGCCAAATTCTATATGTGGGTAGTTGATCAGAAAATTTTTCGACGTACCCTGTGCCATCGAGCTTCCCAGCCCATTTTCGAACGAAAAGCAGCCACGTTCTTGCCTTGCCTGGGAAGGAAAGCATTTCACGGAATGCACCTTCCCTATCGTCCGAAGCCAGCTGCCTAGGGGTACCCTGTACCAGCGAGCGCCTAGACAAGCCTAGCTCAGTGTACCGCCCCAGTACTGTGGTATAGCTCCCGATATCGTAGGCTAGTGTGCTCGGTTCGCAAGGCAGCTATACCACTACTATATGAATGCTACACCAAAATTTTTGTTCATTTTCAACCGAGCCACCTGAAAATGCATTTTTTCCTATATAATAGTGCCAAATACTATATGTGGGTAGTTGGTCAGAATATTTTTCGACGTACCCTGTGCCATCGAGCTTCCCAGCCCATTTTCGAACGAAAAGCAGCCACGTTCTTGCCTTGCCTGGGCTTGCTAGCTACCAAAGAGAGTGTGCCTGCCTCTCTCCCTTCTCGCTTGTCCTGTCCTTGGTAAGCTAGCCTTCGATCGCACCTTGCTAGCTACCAGAGAGAGAGTGTGCCTGCCTCTCTCCCTTCTCGCTTGTCCTGTCCTTGGTAAGCTAGCCATCGATCGCACCGTGCTAGCTACCAGAGAGAGAGAGAGAGCGTGCCTGCCTCTCTCTCTCTCCCTTCACGCTTGTCCTGTCCTTGGTAGGCTAGCCTTCGCTCGCACCTAGCTAGCTACCAGAGAGAGAGAGTGTGTCTGCCTGCCTGCCTGCCTTATCGGCCTCTCTCTCTCGTCTCGATTCACTTTCAATCGAGACCATAGGAAACGCATTTTTTCCTATATAATAGTACCAAATACTATGTGTGGGTAGTTGGTCAAAAAGTTGCCCAAAAGGTGCACCTTTTTGAATTCGTTCCGTTTTTAACAAGGGCTTTCTACCACGGCCAAACCTTCGATTCCCCAAGCCTTTCCTCACTCTCTATCACACCTTGCTAGCTACCAGAGAGAGAGAGTGTGCCTGCCTCTCTCTCTCCCTTCTCGCTTGTCCTGTCCTTGGTAAGCTAGCCTTCGATCGGACCTAGCTAGCTACCAGAGAGAGAGAGAGAGAGAGAGAGAGAGAGAGAGTGAGTGTGCCTGCCTCTCTCTCTCCCTTCTCGCTTGTCCTGTCCTTGGTAAGCTAGCCTTCGATCGGACCTAGCTAGCTACCAGAGAGAGAGAGTGTGCCTGCCTCTCTCTCTCCCTTCTCGCTTGTCCTGTCCTTGGTAAGCTAGCCTTCGATCGGACCTAGCTAGCTACCAGAGAGAGAGAGTGTGCCTGCCTCTCTCTCTCCCTTCTCGCTTGTCCTGTCCTTGGTAAGCTAGCCTTCGATCGGACCTAGCTAGCTACCAGAGAGAGAGAGTGTGCCTGCCTCTCTCTCTCCCTTCTCGCTTGTCCTGTCCTTGGTAAGCTAGCCTTCGATCGGACCTAGCTAGCTACCAGAGAGAGAGTGTGTGCCTGCCTCTCTCCCTTCTCGCTTGTCCTGTCCTTCGTACGCTAGCCTTCGATCGCACCTTGCTAGCTACCAGAGAGAGAGTGTGCCTGCCTCTCTCCCTTCTCGCTTGTCCTGTCCTTGGTAAGCTAGCCATCGATCGCACCGTGCTAGCTACCAGAGAGAGAGAGAGCGTGCCTGCCTCTCTCTCTCTCCCTTCACGCTTGTCCTGTCCTTGGTAGGCTAGCCTTCGCTCGCACCTAGCTAGCTACCAGAGAGAGAGAGAGAGTGTGTGTCTGCCTGCCTGCCTGCCTTATCGGCCTCTCTCTCTCGTCTCGATTCACTTTCAATCGAGACCATAGGAAACGCATTTTTTCCTATATAATAGTACCAAATACTATGTGTGGGTAGTTGGTCAAAAAGTTGCCCAAAAGGTGCACCTTTTTGAATTCGTTCCGTTTTTACCAAGGGCTTTCTACCACGGCCAAACCCTCGATTCCCCAAGCCTTTCCTCACTCTCTCTCTCGCACCTTGCTAGCTACCAGAGAGAGAGAGTGTGCCTGCCTCTCTCCCTTCTCGCTTGTCCTGTCCTTGGTAAGCTAGCCTTCGATCGGACCTAGCTAGCTACCAGAGAGAGAGAGAGAGAGAGAGAGAGAGTGTGCCTGCCTCTCTCTCTCCCTTCTCGCTTGTCCTGTCCTTGGTAAGCTAGCCTTCGATCGGACCTAGCTAGCTACCAGAGAGAGAGAGTGTGCCTGCCTCTCTCCCTTCTCGCTTGTCCTGTCCTTCGTACGCTAGCCTTCGATCGCACCTTGCTAGCTACCAGAGAGAGAGTGTGCCTGCCTCTCTCCCTTCTCGCTTGTCCTGTCCTTGGTAAGCTAGCCATCGATCGCACCGTGCTAGCTACCAGAGAGAGAGAGAGAGCGTGCCTGCCTCTCTCTCTCTCCCTTCACGCTTGTCCTGTCCTTGGTAGGCTAGCCTTCGCTCGCACCTAGCTAGCTACCAGAGAGAGAGAGAGTGTGTGTCTGCCTGCCTGCCTGCCTTATCGGCCTCTCTCTCTCGTCTCGATTCACTTTCAATCGAGACCATAGGAAACGCATTTTTTCCTATATAATAGTACCAAATACTATGTGTGGGTAGTTGGTCAAAACGTTGCCCAAAAGGTGCACCTTTTTGAATTCGTTCCGTTTTTACCAAGGGCTTTCTACCACGGCCAAACCTTCGATTCCCCAAGCCTTTCCTCACTCTCTATCACACCTTGCTAGCTACCAGAGAGAGAGAGTGTGCCTGCCTCTCTCCCTTCTCGCTTGTCCTGTCCTTGGTAAGCTAGCCTTCGATCGGACCTAGCTAGCTACCAGAGAGAGAGAGTGTGCCTGCCTCTCTCCCTTCTCGCTTGTCCTGTCCTTCGTACGCTAGCCTTCGATCGGACCTAGCTAGCTACCAGAGAGAGAGAGTGTGCCTGCCTCTCTCCCTTCTCGCTTGTCCTGTCCTTCGTACGCTAGCCTTCGATCGCACCTTGCTAGCTACCAGAGAGAGAGTGTGCCTGCCTCTCTCCCTTCTCGCTTGTCCTGTCCTTGGTAAGCTAGCCATCGATCGCACCGTGCTAGCTACCAGAGAGAGAGAGAGAGCGTGCCTGCCTCTCTCTCTCTCCCTTCACGCTTGTCCTGTCCTTGGTAGGCTAGCCTTCGCTCGCACCTAGCTAGCTACCAGAGAGAGAGAGAGTGTGTGTGTCTGCCTGCCTGCCTGCCTTATCGGCCTCTCTCTCTCGTCTCGATTCACTTTCAATCGAGACCATAGGAAACGCATTTTTTCCTATATAATAGTACCAAATACTATGTGTGGGTAGTTGGTCAAAAAGTTGCCCAAAAGGTGCACCTTTTTGAATTCGTTCCGTTTTTACCAAGGGCTTTCTACCACGGCCAAACCCTCGATTCCCCAAGCCTTTCCTCACTCTCTCTCTCGCACCTTGCTAGCTACCAGAGAGAGAGAGTGTGCCTGCCTCTCTCCCTTCTCGCTTGTCCTGTCCTTGGTAAGCTAGCCTTCGATCGGACCTAGCTAGCTACCAGAGAGAGAGAGAGAGAGAGAGAGAGAGTGTGCCTGCCTCTCTCTCTCCCTTCTCGCTTGTCCTGTCCTTGGTAAGCTAGCCTTCGATCGGACCTAGCTAGCTACCAGAGAGAGAGAGAGAGAGAGAGAGTGTGTGTGTGTGCCTGCCTCTCTCTCTCCCTTCTCGCTTGTCCTGTCCTTGGTAAGCTAGCCATCGATCGCACCTTGCTAGCTACCAGAGAGAGAGAGAGAGCGTGCCTGCCTCTCTCTCTCCCTTCACGCTTGTCCTGTCCTTGGTAGGCTAGCCTTCGCTCGCACCTAGCTAGCTACCAGAGAGAGAGAGAGTGTGTGTGTCTGCCTGCCTGCCTGCCTTATCGGCCTCTCTCTCTCGTCTCGATTCACTTTCAATCGAGACCATAGGAAACGCATTTTTTCCTATATAATAGTACCAAATACTATGTGTGGGTAGTTGGTCAAAAAGTTGCCCAAAAGGTGCACCTTTTTGAATTCGTTCCGTTTTTACCAAGGGCTTTCTACCACGGCCAAACCCTCGATTCCCCAAGCCTTTCCTCACTCTCTCTCTCGCACCTTGCTAGCTACCAGAGAGAGAGAGTGTGCCTGCCTCTCTCCCTTCTCGCTTGTCCTGTCCTTAGTAAGCTAGCCTTCGATCGGACCTAGCTAGCTACCAGAGAGAGAGAGAGAGAGTGTGCCTGCCTCTCTCTCTCTCCCTTCTCGCTTGTCCTGTCCTTGGTAAGCTAGCCTTCGATCGCACCTTGCTAGCTACCAGAGAGAGAGAGCGTGCCTGCCTCTCTCCCTTCACGCTTGTCCTGTCCTTGGTAGGCTAGCCTTCGATCGCACCTAGCTAGCTACCAGAGAGAGAGAGTGTGTGTCTACCTGCCTGCCTGCCTTATCGGCCTCTCTCTCTCTCTCGTCTCGATTCACATTCAATCGAGACCCTAGGAAACGCATTTTTTCCTATATAATAGTGCCAAATACTATATGTGGGTAGTTAGTTAGGAAAGTTTCAACTTCCTAACCTTACAGACACTACCCAAGCCATATCGCTACTAGAGCGAGAGAGGGTGCCCCTGCCTCTCTCTCTCTCTACCTTTCGCTCTACTCCTAGCACTCCTGGCTAGATCGGCATTGCATGCTGGCTGGGACGACCTATCCAACGAGGGGTCGATCGTCCCGATGCGACCAGGCGATCGGTCGCAACAGGGAAGAAACCAGCTATCGTACTACGTCTCTAATGCAATGTATAGGACCCCAAAATCACTTCTTCCCTATATATAGTGCCAAATTCTATATGGGGGTAGTTGGTCAGGAAAGTTTCAATTTTGAAATCGTGCCTTTGCTACCAACGGCTTTGCACCAAGGGAAAGCCAGGGGTACACAAGGACTAGCGCCACAGTCTCACTTCTCGGTTTTATTTTATTCATTATCTCGGTAACGGATAGGAATTTTTTGATGGGGTTTGCTTTGGCAGATCGGCCATTACGAGAGCTATAAAGCAATGTCAACTGCGAGATTCGAACTCTTCCCTGTTGGTCGGGGCGGTGGGTGCGTCAAAACATATGACTTTTCAAAAAATCGACTTTATGCCGTTTCACTAAATGTTGAATATCTCGGGAACCCCTTGATATTTTTCCATGGGGTTTGCATTGGAATATTGGCCAATGAAAGGTCTAGATTGCTATGTCGGCGGCGGGATTCGAACTCGTGCTAGGTAGTTTTTACAGTGAAAAAACCGATGAACAAATGACTTTTTTGGCAATTTCTCCGTAACAAATGGGAATATTTCGACGAGGTTTATGCCGGCAAGTCGGTCTCGATAGCCTGTATCAGAAAATAACAAGTTGCCTGGCACAACTCCTCCCCAATCGTCGGGGCGGTGGGTGCGTCAAAACATATGACTTTTCAAAAAAAATCGACTTTATGCCGTTTCACTAAATGTTGAATATCTCGGGAACCCCTTGATATTTTTCCATGGGGTTTGCATTAGAATATTGGCCAATGAAGGGTCTAGATTGCTATGTCGGCGGCGGGATTCGAACTCGTGCTAGGTCGTTTTCACAGTGAAAAAACCGATGAACAAAAATGACTTTTTTGGCAATATCTCCGTAACAAATGGGAATATTTCGACGGGGTTTATGTCGGCAAGTCGGCCTCGATAGCCTGTATCAGAAAATATCAAGTTGCCTGGCACACCTCCTCCTCAATCGTCGGGGCGGTGGGTGCGTCAAAACATATGACTTTACAAAAAGTCTTTATGCCGTTTCACTAAACGTTGAATATTTTGGGAACCGCTTGACATTTTTCCATGGGGTTTGCATTGGAATATTGGACAATGAAGGTTCTAGACTGCTATGTCGACGGCGGGATTCGAACTTGTGCTAGGTCGTCCTCACAATTAAAAAACCGATGAAAAGCTACAGTTTCCCCCATATCTCCAGAACGGCTGGGAATATTTTCAAGCGGTTTGCTGCAGCGTGTCGGGGCCACGGGGCCACGTCGGGGA
>JAPYKE020000713.1:0-72622 GCA_028554795.2 Sinohyriopsis cumingii | reverse complement strand
TACCATCCACACACTTCCTTATACTTACCGTACCATCCCCACACTTCCTTATACTTATCTTACCGTCCCCAAACTTCCTTATACTTACCGTACCATCCCCACACTTCCTTATACTTACCTTACCATCCCCACACTTCCTTATACTTACCTTACCATCCCCACACTTCCTTATACTTACCATACCATCCCCACACTTCCTTATACTTACCATACCATCCCCACACTTCCTTATACTTACAATACCATCCCCACACTTCCTTATACTTACCTTACCATCCCCACACTTCCTTATACTTACCATACCATCCCCACACTTCCTTATACTTACCTTACCATCCCCACACTTCCTTATACTTACCTTACCATCCCCACACTTCCTTATACTTACCATACCATACCCACACTTCCTTATACTTACCATACCATCCCCACACTTCCTTATACTTACAATACCATCCCCACACTTCCTTATACTTACCTTACCATCCACACACTTCCTTATACTTACCTTACCATCCCCACACTTCCTTATACTTACCTTACCATCCCCACACTTCCTTATACTTACCGTACAATCCCCACACTTCCTTATACTTACCGTACCATCCCCACACTTCCTTATACTTACCGTACCATCCCCACATCTCCTTATACTTATCCTACCATCAACACACTTCCTTATACTTACCATACCATCCCCACACTTCCTTATACTTACCGTACAATCCCCAAACTTCCTTATACTTACCTTACCATCCCCACACTTCCTTATACTTACCTTACCATCCCCACACTTCCTTATACTTACCTTACCATCCCCACACTTCCTTATACTTACCGTACAATCCCCACACTTCCTTATACTTACCGTACAATCCCCAAACTTCCTTATACTTACCTTACCATCCCCACACTTCCTTATACTTACCTTACCATTCCCACACTTCCTTATACTTACCTTCCCATCCACACACTTCCTTATACTTACCTTACCATCCCCACACTTCCTTATACTTACCTTACCATCCCCAAACTTCCTTATACTTACCTTACCATCCACACACTTCCTTATACTTACCTTACCATCCCCACACTTCCTTATACTTACCGTACCATCCCCAAACTTCCTTATACTTACCTTACCATCCCCACACTTCCTTATACTTACCTTACCATCCACACACTTCCTTATACTTACCTTACCATCCCCACACTTCCTTATACTTACCGTACCATCCCCACACTTTTTTATACTTACCGTACCATCCCCACACTTCCTTATACTTACCTTACCATCCCCACACTTCCTTATACTTACCTTACCATCCCCACACTTCCTTATACTTATCGTACCATCCCCACACTTCCTTATACTTACCGTACCATCCTCACACTTCCTTATACTTACCGTACCATCCCCACACTTCCTTATACTTACCGTACCATCCCCACACTTCCTTATACTTACCTTACCATCCCCACACTTCCTTATACTTACCGTACCATCCACACACTTCCTTATACTTACCGTACCATCCCCACACTTCCTTATACTTATCTTACCGTCCCCAAACTTCCTTATACTTACCGTACCATCCCCACACTTCCTTATACTTACCATACCATCCCCACACTTCCTTATACTTACCGTACCATCCCCACACGTCCTTATACTTACCATACCATCCCCACACTTCCTTATACTTACCTTACCATCCCCACACTTCCTTATACTTACCGTACCATCCCCACACTTCCTTATACTTACCTTACCATCCCCACACTTCCTTATACTTACCGTACCATCCCCACACTTCCTTATACTTACCGTACCATCCCCACACTTCCTTATACTTACCATACAATCCCCACACTTCCTTATACTTACCGTACCATCCACACACTTCCTTATACTTACTTACCATCCCCACACTTCCTTATACTTACCGTACCATTCCCACACTTCCTTATACTTACCGTACCATCCCCACGCTTCATTATACTTACCTTACCATCCCCACACTTCCTTATACTTACCGCACCATCCCCACACTTCCTTATACTTACCTTACCATCCCCACACTTCCTTATACTTACCGTACCATCCCCACATTTCCTTGTACTTACCGTACCATCCCCACACTTCCATATACTTACCGTACCATCCCCACACTTCCTTATACTTACCGTACCATCCCCACACTTCCTTGTACTTACCGTACCATCCCCAAACTTCCTTATACTTATCTTACCATCCCGACACTTCCTTATACTTACCGTACCATCCCCACATTTCCTTATACTTATCGTACCATCCAAACACTTCCTTATACTTACCATACCATCCCCACACTTCCTTATACTTACCGTACAATCCCCAAACTTCCTTATACTTACCTTACCATCCCCACACTTCCTTATACTTTCCGTACCATCCACACACTTCCTTATATTTACCGTACCATCCCCACACTTCCTTATACTTACCTTACCATCCACACACTTCCTTATACTTACCTTACCATCCCCACACTTCCTTATACTTACCGTACCATCCCCACACTTTCTTATACTTACCGTACCATCCCCACACTTCCTTATACTTACCGTACCATCCCCACACTTCCTTATACTTACCGTACAATCCCCACACTTCCTTATACTTACCGTACCATCCACACACTTCCTTATACTTACCGTACCATCCCCACAGTTCCTTAAACTTACCGTACCATCCCCACACTTCCTTATATTTACCGTACCATCCCCAAATTTTCCTTATAATTACCGTACCATCCCCAAACTTCCTTATACTTACCGTACCATCCCCACACTTCCTTATACTTACCGTACCATCCCCACATTTCCTTGTACTTACCGTACCATCCCCACACTTCATTATACTTACCGTACCATCCCCTCACTTCCTTATACTTACCGTACCATCCCCACACTTCCTTGTACTTACCGTACCATCCCCAAACTTCCTTATACTTACCTTACCATCCCGACACTTCCTTATACCTACCGTACCATCCCCACATTTCCTTATACTTATCGTACCATCCAGACACTTCCTTATACTTACCATACCATCCCCACACTTCCTTATACTTACCGTAAAATCCCCAAACTTTCTTATACTTACCTTACCATCCCCACACTTCCTTATACTTACCTTACCATCCCCACACTTCCTTATACTTACCTTACCATCCCCACACTTCCTTATACTTACCGTACAATCCCCAAACTTTCTTATACTTACCTTACCATCCCCACACTTCCTTATACTTACCTTACCATCCACACACTTCCTTATACTTACCTTACCATCCACACACTTCCTTATACTTACCTTACCATCCCCAAACTTCCTTATACTTACCTTACCATCCCCACACTTCCTTATACTTACCTTACCATCCCCACACTTCCTTATACTTACCTTACCATCCCCACACTTCCTTATACTTACCGTACCATCCCCACACTTTCTTATACTTACCGTACCATCCCCACACTTCCTTATACTTACCGTACCATCCCCACACTTCCTTATACTTACCGTACAATCCCCACACTTCCTTATACTTACCGTACCATCCACACACTTCCTTATACTTACCGTACCATCCCCACAGTTCCTTAAACTTACCGTACCATCCCCACACTTCCTTATATTTACCGTACCATCCCCAAATTTTCCTTATAATTACCGTACCATCCCCAAACTTCCTTATACTTACCGTACCATCCCCACACTTCCTTATACTTACCGTACCATCCCCACACTTCCTTATACTTACCGTACAATCCCCACACTTCCTTATACTTACCGTACCATCCCCACACTTCCTTATACTTACCGTACCATCCCCACAGTTCCTTAAACTTACCGTACCATCCCCACACTTCCTTATACTTACCGTACCATCCCCAAATTTTCCTTATAATTACCGTACCATCCCCAAACTTCCTTATACTTACCTTACCATCCAAACACTTCCTTATACTTAACTTACCATCCCCACACTTCCTCATACTTACCGTACAATCCCCAAACTTCCTTATACTTACCTTACCATCCCCACACTTCCTTATACTTACCTTACCATCCCCACACTTCCTTATACTTACCTTACCATCCACACACTTCCTTATACTTACCTTACCATCCCCAATTCTTCCTTATACTTACCTTACCATCCCCACACTTCCTTATACTTACCTTACCATCCACACACTTCCTTATACTTACCTTACCATCCCCACACTTCCTTATACTTACCTTACCATCCCCACACTTCCTTATACTTACCGTACCATCCCCAAACTTCCTTATACTTACCTTACCATCCCCACACTTCCTTATACTTACCTTACCATCCCCACACTTCCTTATACTTACCGTACCATCCCCACACTTTCTTATACTTACCGTACCATCCCCACACTTCCTTATACTTACCGTACCATCCCCACACTTCCTTATACTTACCGTACAATCCCCACACTTCCTTATACTTACCGTACCATCCCCACACTTCCTTATACTTACCGTACCATCCCCACAGTTCCTTAAACTTACCGTACCATCCCCACACTTCCTTATATTTACCGTACCATCCCCAAATTTTCCTTATAATTACCGTACCATCCCCAAACTTCCTTATACTTACCGTACCATCCCCACACTTCCTTATACTTACCGTGCCATCCCCAAACTTCCTTATACTTACCTTACCATCCCCACACTTCCTTATACTTAAGGATAGCTTGAATACCTTATTAGTTATATAGCCTGTAAATGGCTGAACATAATTTGATAAACATACTTATAGAAACCTCGTATATTGTTGGGGATAAATCGTCACTTTAATGCATGGCCATTGCTTCACATTTCTGAGTGTCACTATGTTAAGTTTAATGTTTTCTTTTCCCCCTGTGCTTGCACCCTTAATGTCATTTTGAAATCTATATAACTAGCACAGTTTAACGTTATTTACCAACGTTTTAGTGACCTGTACGATTAAGTGAAACATGGTGTATCTGTTTAGGTTTGTAATGGTATAAGAAACAAGGTAGAAGAGCTGAATCAGTTTGGAAGTTCTCCAGTAGTCAGGTTGTGATACCAATTTTTCAATAAGATATATCCAATTTATATGGCATACATGACCAAGATTAGTTCATATTGCCACACTGATATATACCACCTCAAAGACATGACTTAGGTCTTCATGGGAGAGATCAGCATCATTGTTCATTAAGTTAGAGCCTCCATGGAGCTGTATTTGCCTATTACATTGTCGCTTTTGTGCTCCTTGACATTGAAATGAAATGCATTTTTGCTATAAATCATGGTAATGGTCCCATCAAAATGGGAAAATTGAATGCGATATAATTTATACTAACAACTGGCTAAGTAACTGATAAACGAACACCATGGAGACACTTTGGAAAACACGGCTCGTACAGCTGATGAATATCTCATTACTCACAAAATTTCATTTGTCAGTAAGTTTTCCCGTCAGCAGGTTTTTAGCAAGAAACCGATTAGGTCTCAATCGAGTAATGAAAATTTCAATCTGGCACAACTTATAACAATCAAACAACTGACAAGACAGATCAGAAATCCTTATATCTCCCTACTTGCACCTATTGCAAAAAAATAGGGCACGATATTTTTCTCTTTGATTTAAGTTAAGAAATAAAATGTTTGTAATTTTTATTCAGGGCTGCAAAGTTAATGATTATCTTGAGTGGAAATTTCGTACGTGCATATGGTCTTTTTAAAGATATTAAAAACGTACAATTGCATAGGACCCATAAATAGATGCTTACGTACGTGTTGATATTTATTAATAATATAATTAATAGTAAATATGTTGACAACTCTCGGTTTATCCGATTTCACAGGTCGGTCAGATGTTAGTTTAGAGGAATTAAGCTAATTCCTATTGAATGGGTAAAATCAAGTGAGTTTTAGCCTTTTTGATTGCCTATAAATGACTCGGACTGGGTAGTTTTCTTATCCATATTTTTGTGTTCTTGTTTTAAAATCAAGTCTGCAGAGGTATTACATGTTGTAGTATTCAGATATTATTTGAGAAGAAAAAAAATGAAATATTCATTGGAAATAATAAGTTTTCATTCGATTATAATATTATTTTGGAACTATTATGAGTTATTCAAAGGAAGTCCGGACAATGCCATTTTTACACGTCGGGACTTTTGTCTGGCCTGTACTTTGTTGGATCTAAAATTGATAAGGAACATTTAAGTCTTCGGGCTTTAATAGAACATTGTTTTGTGTTGGTTTTGCTTCTTTCTGTTACTTAGTTTATGACCATTGTCTGCGTGTGTGCGTGCGCGCGTGCTTGCGTGTACGTGTGTATGTAGCAAGTAAACTAATGAACCCCATTTGGCTTTCTGTACTCCTCCAAAGAAATCCCTTTTTTCCATACCCATGTCATTGATAATCGATTAAACTGTTAAGCTGTTGAATTGTGAAACAACAGGGTCTCACAACTTCTAATGAAGCATTTTCAACGACTTAAATTCTCCCAAAAAGTGAATTCTGCTTTTATGAGAAACATGCTGCTATTTATGTAAATAAATTGGAAATGGACAGATAACGCTTTTGCATTAATAAGAGAAGAAGCAAGACAGGACAAACATCCGCCATGTGGCAGAAATTAGGACAGAAGCTGCCTCATTTAGTCTCATAGTACGCTTGACCATACGAAACTAATACGTTACACCAGCTGAAAACAGGATTCTGGAAATAAAGCCAAATGTTTTGATCTAAATAATTAATACTGCTGGCGGAGTGTTTCATCAACGTCATGCACACTTATCTGATACAGAAGGAAGGAATTATATGGCCCTGGTGTGGTATAACTGCATTAATTTTAATACTGGACTCATTATCCCCTTGATATAAACACCTGCACCCTTCGCCTTTTATAAAAAAATAATAACACTTTGTCTGAACTATGTACTCTATTTATGCCAAACTTACTGCATGCATAGTTATACAATGTTTAATAGAGATTTCATGTTGCGATACAGATCATTGCTAATTTCGTTTTACCATGATGAGCATTACTTCCTCTTTTGCAGAAAATCTCTTCAAGAATGTGCCAATAAAGTCATTTGTGTTGTTACTTGTTTAAGCTCTCATAAACAGTAACAAGAAAAAAGTGAAGACATCAAGCTTTGTAAAATTTAACAAATAATATATTTCCCCAAAACAAGGTAAATATGAAAAAAAGAACTTACGGTTTTAAGAATCAAATCCAAGAATAATCTAAAAAATAATCGAAGAATTAAAAATTAGAAAACCTAGTAATAAACAGATCTAATGAATTTGAGTTCGAGTCCCAACGGAATCCATAATGGAAGGCGATGACGTATTCTATAATCAGTGTAGTACGGATGTGCCTGTAGTTCTTTGTTGAACCACATAAAATAATATTCCGTGGTTTGAATTCCCAATAAAATTTCAACAAATGTCTTTTTCTAAGGAGGGGCCCCGAGTGTCCGAGTGGTCTAAAGCGCTCTCCGTTACGGATCCTGCCATCTCACCTCTGTCTGCGTGGGTTCGAGTCTCGGATTCAGCCGATTGTGGGTATGTGAGAAAGCTTGCCAGTAGCTTCTCGTGGGTCGGTGGTTCTTTCCGGGGTTTTCCCGGGTTCTTCCTCCACCATTAATACTGGCCGCCATGTATAGCCTATCGTGTGCTGAAAAATGGCGTTAAACCCTACAACAACAACAACAACAACAACTTTTTCTAAGGATTCTCCATGAGCACTTAAATATTCATAGGGAAAAATTAATCATTTCATAAAATAGAAATTCAACTCAAACTGGTCACAACAGAATTAACACAGTGACGTATAAGTGTTTAAAAGCCCGACTGAAATTATTTCTCTAAATATCACTATTAAATCTGACTTCTGCGCAATTCCGGTAAAACCAGAATTTCGAAATAGAGGCTATTTACATGTATAAAGTCATGTACAACCTCTATTTCACTCCATACATTCCACACTAAGAATGAATTTAAAAAAATTAAAAAAAGAAGCCGCTTCCTTCAACACTTACTAATTTTGAATGAAGCTCAAGAACTAGGTCAGCATTAAGATACAAAGTTCTAATATTTGGTGTTTACGAGAAAACAGTCAGGTAAAACTAATTTCTGGAAAATGTCAAATTCCAGTAAATAAAATTACATTGCAATAGCATGTAATGGAATAAAAAAATTGAAACTAACAAAACAAACACAATTAAATTAAATCAAATATAAATCAATTTATAGCGACGCCGATGTCGTCATCAGTGGCGGAGTCAACAAAATGTTAAAGTTTTGTTGAAGCACATAACTCTAAAACTACCATGAATCTAATTAAGCGTCTTAGACTTAATGTTTAGGCAGGGGAATGCTTCTTTTTATCAGCAAAAGACTGAAACACTCCATATGCGCTCGCACACACAAGCATAACGGGATGGGGAAGGTTAAAGGTGACCACCTAACCTCTTAGGCCCTATTCCTGGAAAATGTGAATGTGAGATCCCCACTCTCTCTCTCTCTCTCTCTCTCTCTCTCTCTCTCTCTCTCTCTCTCTCTCTCTCTCTCTCTCTCTATATATATATATATATATATATATATATATATATATATATATATATATATATATATATATATATATATATATATATATATATATGTATGTATGTGTGTGCGTGTGTGTGATTTCACTTCATAAAAATTAACAGAAAAGAATGGTCTACGTCCGGAAAAGGCGAGATTATGTGGCCCATGAAACCTGTGGTTGTATACGAATGTATCTCCAACTCTATATGTCGGTTGAATGAACGACTACTCACCTGTATTAATGCAGACTTGTGCACGTTGTCTGTGATTGGCTATGATACGGAAGCAGGCCTTACATCCGGGGATACAAACGAATGGGCCAATACGAAAGGTCATATTTTGACGAGAGTATTTCGGAAACGATTAGTAATAGTATAGAAAAATTATGAAGCAAATGTTTTTGAATAATGTCAATGGTTCCCTGCGAAGGTTTTTGAAACGAGGAAATTTAAAAGGCCATCTACACAAAGAATTTTCATTTCAGCTGCTTACTACTGTCGTGGCATGGATATGTAAGCATCTGTGGCGACATTTTTGTGGTCATGTGACATCATTTTTCCACCAAAGTTAACCGAGGTTTATTCTCGGTTCAAAAGAACCAATATGGTTGACCGAAGGGGATCCCATAATTAGCCTCCGTTTATTAATGAGCAATATAGTAGAGAGGGGGTGATTATCAAACTTGCTTCCGCACATGAAGAAGACCACGTATTCTACTTGACTAATCTATGTTTGAAAATAAGCATTTGATCCAAGCAACAAACAAGTTCCTGATGTTCTCTAATATTGGCGATGTTTCAAGCAAGCGGTAAGTTTACAAACCACTTTCTAAACAGTGAAGGAATTCTCAGTAAACAGCAGTTGATCACTTTATTCTTCCAAGATAAAGCATGCGTTCCATTAACTTCAATTACCAATCCCTTCATACTGATTAAAAGTTAAAACATGGGAAGATTCTTTTCCAGTAAAATACTAGGATGATATATGCGTCCAGAAGAAAATTGCAAATTGATTGGACATTGCAACTGAAACGATGCATTTGCTTTATAGTTGATTAGCCCGTTGGGCGCTATTCATTGCACGGAGTGAATGCTCGCAGTTTATATCCATGTTAGGTCGATTTCAATAATACTATTTACATCAATCTCTCTTAAGATTTTGAAGCTAGTTTCAATGAGGCGTTATCATTATGCTTTGAAGAAACAAGAACAACCACTGGCATTTATAATGCAGAAAAGACAAACCATTAGTAAAATAAGTGGTACGAAGAACAAGATTCTCTCTATAACTATTGATAACAAATGATCATCATATTAAAGATTATAAACTTTTTTGATAAACATGCTCTTACGCAGACCGATGAATGCAGAGATGACATAACTCAAAACTAGTAGTTTGGAAAGATACACGTGGCTGTACAGCTGAACTTTGTTTACTTAGACGGGTCCTTAATGTAATTCGTAAAGCTTTCTTCACATTCATGTACGAGTGTACGCTAGTATGTTTAGTGTAGAAATACAGATACAGGATAATCCTATCCTATCTCACACGTAAACTGTGTCTTGACTCGTAGAATAGTTTGACTTGCTACTGAGAGCACAGTATCCAGAAGAAAAAAGTCCCGATTTCCATCATCACCTGAACATTTTCCCGAAGCATTAAAATTTTGTATACTTCACATTAATTTGTTCAGTGTAAACCTATGTTTTATCTAAAAGTCAGGAAATTTTCAATCGGTTTTTGCTTTTTGAAAGTTACGCCATTATTTACAATACGCCATTTTGACTTCGAGCTTCATTTTTCATTCAGAAATGTGAGAAAAGAATTCTTTGTTATGTGTCAGTGTAGGATTAATCAAATCTTATTCTTTGACAAGCACGTTGTCCCTCGTGCCTCAATGAGTTGTATTGCTTCATCATAGTTATTATCTTTAAATACATTCAGGGACAATGTATTTTGGCTTCCAATAACTTGGATAAGCTTCTTAATTTGCTTCAAATGTACAAAAGGGACGACAAGCAAAAATAATTTTTGTATTACAAAAACTGATGGAGATGTAAAATAATCTGCAACAATGCCAAGTTTCATCACATCAGAAATATTGCATTTATGATCCAAAAGTATAAAAAATCTTATACTCCAACTTATTTCTTTTGATTCTATTTTCAGTGCGATATTTAATACCAGAATGAAAATTTCTACGTTAAAAATCCGTTTATTATTTGTTTTAAAAAAGCTTTTGATAGGTAATGTTGTGCAATGGTTACGAAAGTAACACGAATCAAACAAATCTGAATGCAGATGAAAGTGGACATAAGGACTTGAAGAAAGTTTGAAAGTATGTTTAAACTTCGGTTTCGGTTTGACTCATATCCCATACAGATCGCAATGGATCATGTATGAGTTGTATTATATTATTTTCTAAGGAAACCTACGACACATTGTATTTCCGGAACACTTTTAACAACACACAACAACAAGAAATGTTAAATATTTCAAACTGTAGCTTTAAAAACCAATGGATAGCAACCCGTGTTTGGGAAATGGATATTATGTGTAAATCAATAATGTGACTTTTTTGTTAGTGAAATCACTATCATTTCAAAGACCGTAAGTCATTTTAATGTGGGTATGTGAGAAAGCTTGCCAGTAGCTTCTTTTGGTTGTTTCCAGGGGATTTCCAGGGTTCTTCCTCTACCATTAATACTGGTCGCCATATATAGCCTATCTTGTGCTGGAAAATGGCGTTAAACCCTACAAAAACAACCTTTGTCTTGCTTTGTCTTATTTTATTGTCATTTCATATAAATGGATAAAATTGTCAATTATAACAAGAAATTCTGTAAAAGAAAGAGACATATACAAATACTTTTTTTTAGCTGCATCGCTGAGGTATAATTTTAATTTCGCTGCTCGACTAGGTATGTTTTGTTTTGGGGGAAACCATAGAAGGAATGAGGTGTCTCTAAACACGTAAAGAGATTTTGCCAAGCATCAGTAGAATTCTCTCTCTCTCTCTCTCTCTCTCTCTCTCTCTCTCTCTCTCTATATATATATATATATATATATATATATATATATATATATATATATATATATATATATATATATATATATATATATATATATATACATACATACATACATTTTGGTCATTAGGGATTTGGTTCACGTTCGTACAGAGTGTGGAAAATGGATATTTGCGTTGAACAAAAAGCAAGGCAAAGTAATTATATATGGCCAAATGAACTGCATTAACAAATTCTCGTTGTACGCTGTGGTTTTCGCTGCTTCACTTCAGGTTCAAACAGACCTTTTAATGATAAGCAAGAATACCTGCATGGACAGCGCACCATATAAACTATCATACGTCGCATTCTTCAGGAAATAGAGGAATTACATTTAATTGCATGCGAACCAGCATAATAGTTTAAAAAGCAAATAAATGTGCATTGTAGCTTATCTCGTGACAGAGGACATACGTTTTTACTTAGACATAAAGTAAAAATGGGCGGGTAACGGTAATAGGTTGAACTGAAAATTGGTGGTTTAGAACGTTTGCGTGAGAAAGTACATTTCTCTGTTCATTATAAAAGGACGAAATAATGTTCCTCATTATTTTCGTAATGAGACCTGACTAGACCTGGTTGCACATGTAAGCTGACGAATACAAACTTTTCATGTGAGAAAATGTTATCCTCCCTAACTGTTAAAACTGTCTTTACGTTAGCATCTTGCATTAATGCATTTGAATGCTCCATTACGGATCATTTGGAAGTATTTCAAACAAAAGGGTAACCCTTTGATTTAAAATAACTTTCTGACACGCAACTTGAAGTTCAAACGTGGTCATTGAATAATTTCGTAATAGTCCTTTCCGATCACTTGCCGTCATCACCAATATTGAATGTTGTCTAAAATAGAAATTCATCAGAGAAAAGTGCTTAACAGTATGTTATAGAAAATTAGGAAATGTAAGTTAAAACTTCTTTCAACAAAGTATAATTTGATCTTTAAGTCATTAGTTTGTTGAATTTGTCTTCACTTCTCCAAATACAATGCAAATTTTATGGAAATAGGTAACAATAGTAAAACAAAGGGAATCTAGATTCAAAGTTTAATTTATTGTATTAGTATAGTCTACCAGTATGACGTGTCTTAAAATCCAGTTCATGTGCTACGTATATAATATATGCAGTAATCACGTTTCAAAATCAAATAAGACAATTCTGTAATGTTTCATGCATTCAAATGCAATGTTAAGTCACACCGTATTGCTTTAGCAGGGTATTAAATCAGCTGCAGTCGGAAACATCTTTGGTTTCTCTTTACACAAGAAATATATTAATTAACTAAATGGATTTAATGCGATACCTGCCGAGGCTTGCAAATGCTGCAGAAAGTAAAATTATATTCGACTGAAACAATCTGTGGAACCTCGTACATCAAAACGTGTCACGAAAATAAGCTAACAAAAGTGTCGAGAAAAGATTTAGCAGATAACAAAGATTTAGGGTTTTTTAAAGTTTCTTGCGTATTACACAGTCTACTTTAATATTCGTATTTAAGCAAACTTTGGCACAGTATTACGAGTTACCTACGGTTGCTCATTACTATGCACGTATTCTTTTGTCACGGGAGTTGGTGGCATCGTTATAGCATTGTTCGCAGCGAGGTAGCATTCCGTAGAACCAGGGCAGCGGACAGGATAGGACATCTAGAAAAAATTCTGGGCGCCTAAAACGGTCAGAGGACCCACTGCCGTAGAGAAGACTTGTATGTTGTTGTTGTTGATATTCATAGGAGCCTACTGGAAATTTTTTCCTGCGGCCCACAAATCATGTCCACGGCCCTGCGCAGAACTCATGTTAGGTAGTAACCTAGGTCTTAGCTCAGGGGGCAGGTGCCAGTTTTTATGTACAAATTTAATGCCGCAATCAGCGACCTAGTATAAAAAATCATAAAAAATCAAATACACAAGTGAGGTCAAAAAGGTCCATATTTTTAGATACCTATATTAAATCAAAGCATAAGAATATTATTCACTTGACCAGAGAAGTCAATGGCAGTTCATTTCAGAAGAAGTTTATGCACACCAACCCCTATTTTATACATGCATTTTTCACATCCAAAGGCCATTTTTGACAACATGTGGTGCTCACAGTGCAAACGCAAGCCCTTTCCCTGGATAAAAATTTTTAAAAACATTGTCTACTAAACAGTTTGATGCAATTCAGAATAGTTGTCATCTAACCCGTTTTTGAGATATTCTACTTGCCTTGAACCCACGTGTCTACTGCTATGGGATGCTAGCTCTTCTTCCTAGCCGACTATTGGTATTTCACTATCAACATACTGCAGAGCAACTATGGAAGGTGTACATGCATGACATCAATTTCAAGAACAACACAAGCCCGAAACACCTAGTTCACAAATATATCCATATCTATAAATAGTAAACAATAATAACTGAAAAAGTCACACCATAGCCTTAAGTTAAGAAATTTGCTAGGGGCCAAATTACGAAACTGGACCCTGCCACCTCAGGGAGTAAGAAAATGGCACCCACGGCAATACATTTTATACAGTACATAGATAACTAATGTTTGTTCTTAAAGCATGTTATTTTTATTTCCGTTTGATGAGAAGTTGCATTGGACATTGTTAAAGATCACAAAAGTGTCAATATGTTTAAATAAAATTCCGTGTCGACCTCAAGAATAATGTATGCTGATTCTTTTACGTGCTTGTGTATCAAAATGGGTAATAATTAAGGTCTGACATAAGGATTTTTTCCATTTGGAGAAGCCGTATGAGCAGAAACTCGTTATATTAAAGTATTTCGAATTTAAATGAACTAAACCAGGTTTCTAACCCTTGTATTTTCACCCGGCATTACTATATGCTTCAACTGTTTAACGATTGTTAAGGAATTTATATGCAAAACGCATTCTCTACCGGTTTTTATAAACAACCGAAGTGGTATAAACAGACTGGTTCCCACCTTTCATGAATACTCTCATCTCTTTGGAAATGAAAGAAAATATCAAATGTCCAGTCGAATATACTACTATGTCTAATTTCCTCAAAGCTGATTGTTTAGATGGATGTAATTGTCTCGTACATCTGAACCGCTTGCGCGTCCAACGTTCGAATAATAATAATAATAATAATAATAATAATAATAATAAAAATTATAAAAACACAATTTTGCAGTGAAGCTATAATATATTATCATTTAAACGCACCTCCCCATTCTATGGTAATTGTATGGCTATCTATTGGCACATTTTGCCGATCGTGAATGAGCTCTCTCTCCAGAGTAAATACAAAAACTATGCTACATCATTAAATAAGAATTAGTCCAAGCTTAGTGCTCTACTGACTCTGGATATATCACATTTATATGCTTTGGAAGTGGTGTTAAAAATCAAAAGAAAATTTATATGTCCGCCATCGCACATGTTCTTAGCTTTTGAACGAAGTAAATTAAAGACGTACATTTATTATTGACACTCAAGTAACTGCCAAATGCGACTAATGCCACTCCAGTCTTTGCCAAATTATAATCTCTTGGAAAGCAAACACTGGCATCAATTACGACAAAGTCATAACAAGCACTCTAAAAGAGTTTTTCGTCATTTGGATTCCAGGTGTTTACAGATCTATTGCATTCCGTACCATTAAAACACATATATGTATGTATGCATGTATGTATGTATGTATGTATGTATGTATGTATGTATGTATGTATGTATGTATCTATGTATGTATGTATGTATGTATGTGTGTGTGTGTGTGTGTGTGTGTGTGTATGAATATATGTATGTATGTATGTATGTATGTATGTATGTATGTATGTTTGTGTTTGTGTGTGTGTGTGTGTGTGTGTGTGTGTGTGCGTGCGTGTAAAACAACAGAAGTCTTCATTTTCAATTCATTAATGCTCGTGTTCATTGCCTTGTTTCTGGCAGTTCAAGCTAAGGATTTGGCGTTGTCCTACGTAAACAATTTAGCCGAACATGAAATGCATGACATATGGTACTGAAAACAGAGAAAACATCGTAGACATGTCGAGCACGCGGAGGTACATATCACGCTTTATGCATGACAGAAAGATACTAGAATATGCATTACAATGTGGAAACATTACCTTGGTTGATGGATGTACTGGATACAAAAGTAAAGGTACGTTTGGCATGCGTACTCGTCAAATTATCAATTGCAGCTGAGTTGAATGTCGCTCAGAGCAGTCTATCACAGATGAATACTGAAAAATATGTACGTTTTGACTGAGGTGGTAGATATGATAAATGTCTTATTTGATAAAAGCAACAGCAAAAAGGCTAAAAATCCATGGAATTCTGATGGCGGTGATTTGGATGGAGTGTGTATATATGTGTATCAAAGGGACGCAGAAGCGATTATGCGTGTGTTCATGATTTCTCAGATACGATTTTTATGTTAGGCGAAGTAACATTGTATATTGAAAACAACGATACAGTCTGTATGCGCTCTTGACTTTTATATCTGAAACTTTGTGTGTGTTATTTACAACAATGGAAAGAAAAATAATTGTGTGACAAAAATCACGAATGTCAAAAAGAGCTTAAAAGTCATAAAATGCCAACTTTCGAAAGATTTTAGCGATACGCACCATGTTTCGTTTGATCGTACTCCGGCTTTAGGACAGTGTTAATAGAGATATAGTCTGTTTGCCAATCAGAAATGTGTTTATAAGTATTATTTAAAACTATGTCCTATATCTACTGGTTGCCATATTGCTATTTGACAGTTGTTGCCGAATGTATAAGGCGTATCATGAATGTCAAACCCGATACAATAAGGTCTGGAGCCAAGATAAGCAAAACTAAGCAATATAAATTTGAGATAACGAACCTGCCACAATTTCCCTCATAGTTAATTAGAATACCTTTGATCGTCAGCTAATACACACATATATTAGATTTAAAATTATTTTATAAGTTCAGATTTTCCTTTATTCTTTTTTGATGTTTTTGTTAAATTAAAAAAATGAAAAAGTATGAATTTCCGGAATAGGAAAATATATTCCATTCATTAAAATTTATACGTATACCATTTCGCAAATAAAACATAATTAAGGAGAATATCTATCTATCACAGGGATTTTCCTTTATGTCTAGAAATGACACAGGAGGGGGATGAGAGTATATGCTATGAATGACGATTAAATGAGATCTTACATCAAAACATTAATTTAGTGAATAATAAAAAAATCATAACATATATTTTTGCTGTGAGGAGTAATATAATGTGCACAACAATATTTAGAACGTTTCTTAAAGGGGTGGTTAAGAGTGAGTGATCACCTGAGATCCGATTAGTCCCAAGCATCACTCAAAACTTCTTCTTTTTGAGAGAGAGAGAGAGAGAGAGAGAGAGAGAGAGAGATGTCACAAACTGACCAATCACCTATATATATATATATATATATATATATATATATATATATATATATATATATATATATATATATATATATATATATATATATATATATATATATATATATATATATATATATATATATATATATAAGTAGTGAAGTGGGTAACTATAGCCTCAATGGGAATTAACATTACAGAGACCCCTGGGTCACTATAGCCTCAATTGAAATTTAACATGGAGAAAAATCGTGGGTCACTATAGCCTCAAGGGGAATTGATCATGGGAAATAGTCTTGGGTCAATATAGCCTCAATGGAAATTGAACATGGAGAAAAAGTCTTGGGTCACTTTAGCCTCAAGGGGAATTGAAAATGGGATTTTTTTTTTTTAAAAATTGTTTTTAAAAAAAGGGGTAGGCAATTGAAAAGTCATTCTCTTTTCGAGAAATATGGGTGGCCCTGAAAAGGGCCTTTGGTTTTCCTTCTTCTGCTTCTAATTTCTTCTTTTTCTCAACCAACTTCTTATTTTCTCTCCTACACTCTTTCTCTTCTTTTCTTTCTTTTTTTTCTCCTCCTCTTCTTTCTTCTTCTCTTCCTCCTCTTCTTTCTTCCTCTTCTCATTTTCTTCTTCTTTTTTTAATTTTTTCATTCCATTTTCGTATTCTTATCATTTCCTCGTCATCCTCCTTCTCCTCCTTTATCTCTTTCATGACACCACTTATTATGTCCTTTACTTTTC
This sequence comes from Sinohyriopsis cumingii, assembly GCA_028554795.2. Lineage (NCBI taxonomy): Eukaryota > Metazoa > Mollusca > Bivalvia > Unionida > Unionidae > Sinohyriopsis > Sinohyriopsis cumingii. The sequence continues at coordinate 54,796 of JAPYKE020000713.1, read as the reverse complement.
TTAAGTTATTAATTTCCATCTTTAGTCGATGGGGACTATAGGAATAGTGGTCTTCATTGAGTCTCACTAACATCTGCTCCATCATTCCTAAATTGTCTAAAACGTCTTGTAATTTTTGCATTTTGTCAAGGTGGTTCGAAGCCATCTTCTTTGTAGAATGGTTTGAACGACGAATACTGTGGGTTCTTATACGAAAAGCGCGGACGTGAAGGAAAACATCCCCCTGAAACATAAAATTGATCTTACCTAGATCATGACCAAACAACGCGCGGACGTGAAGGAAAACATCCCCCACTTTCTCATTTCATATAATAAAACCCAAACTATACTCTCCACATACGCTAAGAAACAATAAAGAAACCCATAATCTACCATTCACACAAACTTACGTGAGCAGTTACAAACACAAACACACAAACACATACACTCGCACTATGAAAAAAGAGTTAGTGTTTATATTCACACTACTCTACCTACACACATTGGCAAATTGATGGTTATTTCTTTTCTTGAGTATTTGGTAGCCCTGAAAAGGGCTGGTCTTTTTTGGAACTTCATGGACACCTGGTTAATGGTGGCACCTTCCAGGCCTGGCGCCACATACACATCTTGTTCCCCAGTTGCTTTTTACTTTTTTGGGGGAGAGAGCAGAGGCAGGATATGTGGCTTCAGAATCCCAATTTTCGGTTTCTGGGATTCTGAAATTTCTTCTTCTTCTCTCCTTTTCCTCCTCTTCTTTGTATCTTCTCTCCTCCTCTTCTTTGTATCTTCTTTCCTCCTCTTCTTTGTATCTTCTCTCCTCCTCTTCTTTGTTTCTTCTTTCCTCCTCCTCTCTCATCCTTCCTTCTTCCACAATGGCCTCCGCGGCCAGTTCGTTCAACAGGCGCCTGGCATATTCCAGATGCACATGAAGTTCCAACAGTTTCGCCAGTCTCGTGTTCATTCTGGTGTTGATCAATCAACAAGGGTAGCTGGACTGCCGAACGAGTTTCAATTTATACTAAAACTGCGGACGTGAAGGAAACCATCCCCCTAAAAAACATAAAATTGATCTTACCTAGATCATGACCAAAAAACAACGCGCGGACCTAAAAGAAACACTCACTCACTTTTTTATACTGCTCATCACTATTCTAAAAAAATTTCATTAATCACTTCAATAGACTATTCACATACGCAAAGCAATACAATCCAACCCCAAATCTACTCTCCCCACACCTCAAACACCAAAAAAGACATCATTTTAATCTACTATCCATACCAACGTACGTGAGCACTTACAAACACACAAACACACAAACACATACCCTCACATTTTTTAAAAAAGAGTTAGTGTTTATATTCACACTACTCTACCTACACACATTGGCAAATTGATCGTTATTTCTTTTCTAGAGTATTGGGGTAGCCCTGAAAAGGGCTGTTTTTTTGTTTGCTATGACAATCTTTTTTAGTTTCTAAGAATGCGATGTCCTCTGAGGATAGACTTTCTGGCGATAGGTCTGCTTCTTCGGAAAGAGAAGAAGAACTCTTTGGTGTCGATACGACAATCGACAAAGCCTCTGTCAGCTTCAGGTTGCTGCTGCTGCTGCAGATGTTGTTGTTGTTGTTGCTGTTGCTGCTGTTGCTGCTGTCTCTGAAGTCTGTACTTCTCTGTCTATTCTTCTTTCTCCCTGTTCGCTTCTTCTCTGTCAGGTCTTCAGTGACTTTTAACATTCTGACATTCTCTATCTCTTCTGGCTTCGGTATCAGACTGTGTCTGACCCTATTCAAATTCACGTAGGCTTGGTTTAGCTTAGCTAGTTTGGAGCACATCTTCGTAGGAGGATGAGTCGACAATGGATGGTTAGACTGGAAACAACCCCGGTTCTTAAAGTCAAAGCGCGGACGTGAAGGAAAACATCCCCACACGGTTTTCGAGCCGCAACGTTCAGTGAGTGTCATGAGAGGGATAGTAAGAAATTAAAGAGCATGAATCCAACATTCTTATAGCTAAACAAACCACAAAGGCATTTTTTCAAAACACAACATTTTTTATTCAAAAATCACTTAACACTAAACAACAACTCTAACATTTTTTAACAATAATCCAACATTATAACATCAAACATTTTTTTCTCAATTTACAGTCTACTTTAAACAGGGTTGACAACGTTGTGAATGAAATTGTGATTTCCACTGTTGGAAGTCATTAGGCCATTGATGGACACTACGTTTCCTAGCTTGAGACAAAAGATAAGCATAATGGTCACAAAACCATCGATCTACTTTCACATCGTTTCTAGAAGAAGAACGAGGATCAAAATGAGTCACTAAATGTTCTAAGGAATAGCCCAGGCTGCGATGATGCAGAAAATACACACAGTACTGTCCACACACCAAGGAATCTGTGCCTTGTAATTTCACATTATTGAATCGGGTGGTCTGAGCATTTCTTCTCATAAAGTCAATGATATCGCCTTCCAAAGGGGGCAATCCGTACGAATCGAAATATTCCACACATCCTTCTTGAGGAAAGTAAACGGCTACCCAGTGGGTTCCTGGGAGATGACTGTCGTCCGTGTTGATCACGTAAGCTAGATGGTCTTGAGGTTTGCGATGAGGGAGTTCATCTTTAGCACAGACGACAGGATTCCAAGAAGCTGTATACGAACTGTGGTTCAAAAGGTAATAAAGTTCCCAGGTATCCATTTGTGTGGTTCTTTTTTCTTCACAGGTAATAATAACTCGTCAATTCGATCCTGACTTTTTGCTTGAAAATGTCTGACAAATAACCGTTTCTTCGTTTCGTCTCCTCACTCTGATTCAGGAGAGCTTCGATACGATGGATCTCTTGAGTGGTTAATGGTGGACAAGAATGTTCACGCAAGTCTTTATACCACTGTTGTAACACGTCTTCGTCCGAGATGAGACTCCAAGCCTCGTCCAGGTACTCGTCCAATTTTTCTTCTTGACTCAACATTAGGCATTTATCGTGTTGAATTTGACTGGGATGATCGTTTTGACATCCATAGCAATTTTTCTTGATCAATTCCGTCATTTTTTCGACTAAGTGTTTGGCAAAACAGCAGACTAAATGGGCTTCTTGTTCTGGCCATCTTGACTTCATCATGATATCTTCTTCGTCTTTGTCTTGGGATTCTTCTTCCACAGTTTCTTCACATTTCATCTTCAAAGTTTCTCCACTAGGTAAAGAGGGATAACAGTCTTCCATGGTTTTTAGTAATCTAGGATGACTTCTCTCAAACTGTTGATTTCTATCGTATTATCGAATTCTGCATACAGGATGACGTTCACTGTGTTCCCTGCATCCAGTGGACTCGCAAACTGAATTTCCACACGAATTTGGCCGGATTTTATAGGGTGGAAATGTCCCTCGTCGCTGCCTTGGTCTGGAGTGAAATCGAAAGCCCACAAAGCGTAGCCTCCTGCATAATCGTCGTACGTAATGCCGTGACTGGTGTTGGTTCCTAACTGTCCGGTAGCTTCGTACAGGGACAAGTACGATCTCAAATAATTCTTCGCGGCACCAAAGTTAGGCTCAAAGGGTCGGGTACACAAGGTCTTGCCATCGCGACTGACTTCAATCTTTGACACATTGTAATGATTAAAGTAGAAAGGATTTTCGTTTTAGGCTCCATTGAAAGCTGAATTCTTGACGATACCAACAATCAAACGTTTGGGTAACTGTCCTTGGAACAGATGATCTTCGATCATGGATCGCTGTCCAGCAGGAATGGTGAAGGTTTTCACTTCCACGCGACGTATCGGATACTTGGCGGTCGTTCTGCTCAACGTCTGACTGATGTCGTTACCTACTTTAGGTAACACTTCCACACGTTGCACGTAGAGTCTGGCTTCTTCGATTTTGGTTTTGTAAGTCGCATCATGAGCAGCCATCAAATGGAAAGCAGCACTGCTGCGATTCAGTCTCAGGCGGATATCCACCCCGTTCAACAAATACTTTTCTTGTAACCACATGTCCAAATGCAAGCGATCCATCAGTTCTAAACTACGACTTCCAGCAATTTTCTTTTGTCGTTCTACAAATCCCGATAAATTTTGAGTATCCCCAGCAAGTGTAATGCCGTTGAACTTAGTCGCTTGGTCAGGTTTCCATACCACGCAAGCATCCAGATGAGTGTTCTTGGCTTCTTTTCCGTACGTCAAGAGATTTTCCAGGTAGGCTCGGTAAGGGTAAGTATCCATGCTGCTGCTGACCAGTTTGTTATTCAAGTACAAGTCAACATCGCTGAACAAGGAATGCATGAAATTATTGACGGGAGCTACTGCTTCATCAGCGGCTAGGTTATCGTTGGGTGGTTCGATCACTTTCACTTTTAAGTATAGGTAACTGCTATTCAGATCGATGTAATCTTCGGGCTGTCCTTTGATTTCAAACTCGATGGGAGCGGAATCGGTCAATGAGGAGACCGGATGAAATTCCACCCACTGGGATTCTTGCATCGTCATCATGGTGGGGGGCATGGCAAACAGATCCAGTTCCGTCTTGGAACAAGCACATGACTCTCGGTGCATCATTTTTTTCTGTGTCTCAATAATCGAAAACGTCTAAGTCTCGAACGGTTCTTCTTTTCTTGGCCTTTCTAGCTTGAAGTCTGGTGAAAGGGTGTTTTCTTCGTCGTCTCTTTCTGCCTTGTCCTTGCTGAATGCCTGATTCGGTAGCGTGTAGGGCATTTATAGGTGTGTCTCGTCGGCCTAAAATGTCTTTACCCGTTTGCAGCAAGACATTTTTGCCTGCCCTCATGAAGGCTTCTTTAGGGTTTTGTTTGTCGATGATGACATTTTGGAGAAATTCTTTGCCTTGCGTCAGTGCCGCATCTTTCAAGGCGTGCAATCCGCGTGTCACCATCGGTTTTAACACCGGGGCCACCGAACGAAAGGCCGATTTTAACATATCTCCTAAACCGTGTCCTTGCTGTACACTGGATACATGACTTACGAGTCGTGAGAGAACCGTTTTCGAAAATGGAGTTTCACCGTGACTTTTCCTTTGGTGAATGGAATATTTTGTCCCAAATCTCCTTTTATAGTAATGTTGACCGTGTCCAAATACGACTTGTTGACGGCCAAATAGTGAGGATGGACAAATTCGCGGTGGACGTGGTAAGTGTTTCCACCTTCCTCGTCAGCGTTCGTGGCAGAATCCACTTTGAAAGGAATGACACGCACTAACGGTACGGAGGTGTGTCCCACCACGTTGTACTCCACCACATCGGAATACACGAACATCAAATTTAGTCCTTGATTCAGTTCTACTGGGGTACGAAATAACTTGCTAAAAGACTCGTTGTCGTAAACGATGGGTAATTCGTTTTTCTTCATCATGGCCATTCTCATGTTCATGTCTCCGCCCAACATGTCAAACAATTCAGGACAAAATAAAATGGACATGATTTTACTCCGTTCAAATTTCATCGAGAAGCGACGAGCTGCTTTGTGGTACTCCATGGTGACCCTTTTGTTGACATGCTCCAAAGCTCTAAGAAACACGCCATTAAACCTGGTGGCTATGGTGCTGACCAAATGTTGACCACTAAAATAATAGCCTGGGGGAATGAACAAGTGATAGGTGGTGTACTTTTGTGTACGGGTTTTCTTGTCATATTTGACATTCTTATCCAACTCCTGTTGTAATTGTTCGTCATGAACTTCCACATCAAAAAAATTTTGATTGGGAAGGACATTGAGGACTTGGGTCGGGTGAATGATTTCCACTAAAGCCACTTCCCAATGGGCTTCGTGATCTAAGGGGATGCCCTGAGGTAATTTGGCCGTGTAACAGCACAACGTGTTGTGGGGAAACACCTCCATGGAACTGTCGCTGGGTAAGGTTAAGTAAAATTGGTTTTGGTAACTCATAATTCCAGAGTTCTGTGGCTGTCCGAGGGGTTACTGGACGTCAGAGGCGTGTCTCCGCCTAAAATAGGGTTGTTGGAGTGGTGACTGACACTGGCACTGGACACAAGGTTCCCGTTGGAAGAGAATTTCAGGGAGGGATTGGGAAGCAGGTAACCGATGCAGCTGCTCAATAAAATGGTCCACAATTGTTTGTCTCCTTGTTGCAAACTCAAATTGGAGATGGCTGCCCCGATGACACAATACACCACGAAGATTTGGCAGAAAAAGACGATTTGCGTTTTAGGCACACGTTCTCCACACCACACCCACAAGGGTTGTTTTTGTAAATCTTGCACAGAAGAACTAGGTGAAGGAGGAGTGGTCGACGTAGCTGCGTCTGTGTGAAAGGGCATGATGGTCACTTCTTTTTATAGTCGATGACTTGCGAAGCGTCGATCCAAGAATCAAAACTGGGTGGATATCCTTTCCAACGTACTTTGACTTCTTTGACACGTCGTTTACCCACTTTACGGGTTCTGCGTTCGAGAATGCTTTCGATGTCGTACACGTCGTCTTCTTTTTTGGTGACACGTTGTAACTCGGGCAAATAAAACGTTCCTTTGAGCACTTCTCCGTTTATGTCTTCCAATTTATAGACTGCAGGATGACGGCCATGCACTCGTCCAGTGACACGAAACAATTCGGTCGTCCAGTTAGGTAAGTAACCTTTGTCGAAAGTGCGTTTGGTTTTGCCAATGCGCACCCAATCTCCTACGGCCAACATTCCACTTTTCTTGGGGACAGCCCTCGTTGGGGACGTACCAAACAGGCGCTCAAACACCAGCACTTCGTTCTCGGGAGTCACGTCTTGCGGGGCACGTCCGATGCTTCGATGGTAAGATTGGTTGTACGCTTGCACCAGGTGCGGTAAGATGTCGATGTACTTCAGAGTGTGGTGATGCGTAAAATATTTCCACATGCGTTCTTTCAAAGTGCGTTGAAAACGTTCCACGATGCTGGCTTTGGTTTCGGGATTCTCGGTGGTAAAAAAAATGAATGTCACGTTTCTTTAATTCTTTTTGGAAAGCTTGGTTCAGAAATTCGGTGCCTTTGTCCGTTTGCCATCGAAGAGGGTGACGACCGCTTTGTTTCAACACCCGTTGCAGGGCTCACACTAACTGGCTGCTAGATTTGGAAGTCAAGGGTACGACCCAGGCAAATTTGGAAAAGACGTCGATGACACAAAACAAATATTTGTAGCCACGATTGTAGCTGGCCAAATGAGAGACATCGGCTAAATCGGCTTGCCATTGATGATCGATGCCTTCCACTCGGGTGCGACTTCTGGCAAACTTGCGTCGAATGGGTTTCTGTAAAGTGTAGGTAGCTTGTTCTTGTAACCATCGTTGCACTTGAGGTAAACGGAGACTTTTCAGTCGACTTTTGGCAGCACGATACAATTTTTGAACTCCTGCGTAACCTGCAGGATGCGAGGGATCGTAGTAAATGCTGGCTAAGACTTTTTCCATTTTTTGTGTGTTAATAAGTCACCCACTCTTTGGTGATGCTACTTTGGGTGGGTCGAAAGAGTGGTTTAGAAACGGATTTACGTGTCCGATGGGCTACGGGAGTAGAAGTCGAAGGTAGTGGTGGTGGTGGAGGTGGCAATGGAATGGCTTTGGTTTTCTTTTCTTTTTTCACTTCTGGTTTCCCTTCTTTCTTTTTCACTTCTGTCAAAGGAGGAGTGGACATCATCTTTTTAACCCAAGCTTTCATTTCTTTTCGTTGGGGTGTGGGGGACGGGGTCAACAAGGATGCTGCAATCTTACTCGAAATGGGAGCTGCTGACGGTGTTTGAAACACTTCTCGCATCTCTTCTTCCTCAGGCCTTCGTGGGGTAGCATCTCTGGTGACCCCTGGGGATGGTAGTATTGGTGGTGGTGGTGGTGGTGCTGAACTTTTCATCAAGGTCTTAAAATCTTTCAGAGTGGGTAGAGCTGTTTCGTCTAAAGCTTTCTGGTGAAAGAGTTGCAGTCGTTGCAAGAGTTGACCGTACTTTTGCGATTTTTCTGTTTCGGACAAATCTTGGCGATCCATCAAGGATTGCAATTCGTGTTGTAACTGGGACATCTCGCTCAAATTGGGATTGGGAGGTAAATGCGGGGTGCGTTGTTCTTGCCACCGATGGTATTCCATCCATCGTTTGTAAGGCACTAAAGCTAGTTTTCGTCCTTCCATGGGGTTGTCAGCGGTCGATTCTGACATCTTGGGACTTCCGAGGGTCTTTTTATCTTGCTCCCACCAGTCCTCCCAACATGGTTCCCAAGACTCCTTTCAGTATGGGACCTAACAAGAGGGGTAAAATGCCTCCACGTTGGACCAACATCTTCTTTTTTTGACGAATGGGAATTTTCTTTTGAACCATTTGGCGAAGAACGTGACGATGTTTGCTTAAGCATTGTTTCTGGTGTTTGGAGAAAGGGATCGTGCCTTTCAAAACGTTCAAACAACATTCGCACACGGTATCGATGACCTCTTTGGAGGCCGATTGAATGAGTTTTTTTCGTACAGGTGGAGAAGCTTTGGACAGGACAGATAACATGTCCCCATGTTTGACTAAACGTGGTGGTAGTCCTTTCCTTTTCTTTCCTTGGGGTTTTCTGGAGGTTGACATCTTTGAGTCTTCAGAAGCACCAAAAAACACTGATACCCCGACTTGGTCACAGGCCTTTTTTATACTGGAACGCGTCGCCACTGATTGTCTTTACGTCGTATTAGTTTGAGGACAGGCATGACACGTCGTGCAGGGGTACGTAACGGACTAAATCGAGCCAGTTCTTGCTTGGACAAATCCAGTAAACTTTGTAACATGCCCGATCTTTCTTGAACTTTGATTTTGGGAGAAGGTACTTTGTGAGCAGCAGCCACTGCCACTAAATTGGAGGGTCCTGCCACTGGGGAAGTTCTTTTTGGGGTCATCAACGGAGAAGTTCTTGGTGTAATCAACGTCTCCAAGTACTCTTCAGTTCTTGGTGTCATCAACGGAGAAGTGAATGAACGTGAGGCTGCAGGAGACGCAGTCACTGCCGTGGCAGGTCGTGGTTTGCGAGTGTAAAGTTGCGTCCTGGCCGAAGTACCTCTCTTGCGACTAGTTTTCTTCTGTGGACTTTTCTTTTTCTGTGGACTTTTTCTCTGTTTCTTTTTCTGGGGGCTTCTTTTCTTTTTCCGGGGTGGTGTCTGGTAAGAGGAGGGTCCTGCCACTGGAGAAGTTATTCTTCTTGGGGACCTGGTCTTTTTCTTCTTGGGGCTTCGTTGGACTTTTTTCTTGGGTATAACTTTGGGGGCATTAGGATACCATCTTAAGAGAGAGCGAATGATAACCCCTCCTAGAGTACCGCTCCCTCCACGTTTCAAAATGATTTGTTTTTTGGTTTGAGTGTCGATGCGGGGATCGGCCAGTTGGACCAAAGCGACTTTGTTTCGATCGAAAAAGCGTTTGGTTTGATGAGGAATCTGAATGATTCCTTGGAGTATTTGACGTGCCGTCACCGTGAACCATCATAAGACTTCTTTGAGACTAGCTTCTAAGACACGAGCTCGTATTTGTGGATTTTTTTCTCGACTGATGCCATACAAGGCACGAATCAATTTGACGGGCAGATGCGACTGAAGGGAATTCATGTTGACGTTGTGTGAGACAGACGAAAAAGGTCTGAGGTTTTTATAGATTTTTTTATGTGGAGTGAAATTAAGTCGAAGACGGAGTCGTGTACAGGACAGGCCCTTCGTCTTGGCACCAGTGGTGAAACAAGTGGGTACGAAATCGCAAATCCTCGGGGGTCGTAGGTTTCAAATCGACGAGAAAATAGGCGTGTGGAGTTTGAGTGGCATCGTCGTACGCCTGAATTAGCCAAGGCGTTCCTAACTGTTTGGCTAAGACTTGCTCTTGCGATTTATCTCGAGGGCTTTTAAACAAGACCACGTAATGCGCATTGAGACTGATGGTGCGATGGGCTTTACTTTGTTGAAACAAATTTTGGGTGATGTAAACGATACTGGCATTACGGTGATGCCCTTTGCGCGTGAACCACAGTTTAATTTCTTCTTCGTCTTCTCCTAACATGTCGTCGAAAATGACCAAATGGGTTTGACGGGAGTCAGAGACGATACCGTCGTCTTCTTTAGGAATGCCTTCCACAAACACGATGGAATCGCCTTGACTTTCTCGCAAGAGGCTGTACGCCGATGGCCACTCTTTGTAACACCACACGATCCGCTGAGGTGGCCGATCGATCAAATGATGTTTATGTTCGATGAAACGTTTGACGAATTCGGTTTTGCCTGAACCGCTAGGTCCAGCAATGAGCATGTTAAAGGGATGGCGAAGATACAAAGCCTCCCAACTGGCACGATCTAAGTGTTCGTCGATGACTTTGACAGTAGAGGAAGAGGGAGCAGAGACAGCAGAGGTAGCCATAGTGTCAGGAATGTCACTTGTGACACGAAAACAAACAAGACAAGAGTTTATATACTTTTTCAGAACACGTTTATTGAATGTTTCAAACATGAATACGAAAGACAAAAATACATAAAAGCTAAAGGCTTAAGTAGAAGGATAAAAGGCACATGATAACCATTAACGTGGAATAAACACAAGTGTCTGTTCAACATGTTTTGGGTAATGTTCTAACCAGTTCTATAGTAGGGGGTAAGGTCACACAAGTGTCCTCCCGAAAGGGTCTTTCAGGCCTGTCCACGACAGTCCTGTCCTGGGTGACGGGTTCTACTGGTACCGTCACTAACACGGGTTGAAAAGTAACTTTTTTCCTTGAGCAACTCTCGTGCATACTGGGCCACTTCTTGGGTCCAAACCTCAAAATCCCATTCTTTCCAGGCACGGACATCTGTCCAATGGGGATGTAAGTCACAAGCTACACACACATCGTCATACACGTCTTGGGTAGCTAAAAGTTGACGAATCTTTTCTTCCTGTTGAGGTCGAGAAGTATCCAGATGAAAACGCAAGGCTTTGAGCAAAAGGAGTTTTTCGTGACCATTTAAGGCCATTGAGGTGGTAAGTACTGATCGTAAAGAGTCCACAAAGAACCGGCTGGTAAACGAAATCCCAGAAAACAAGTCACTAAGACATACACCACTTGTCGACCCAAATTGATTGGATACAGTTCTTGTAATAATCGATGGTAATGATCCACGGTTTGAATATGGTCATTGAGTTCCTTCCACGGAATCTGTTCAATAACATGTGACATAAGTCGTGGCATGGCAGCCTGTTTTTATATTCTCTTTTTTTTCGGATGCAATACACGTACTTTCTAGCCAGAGATCTTCGTTCTCCAGTAGGGAATTTAAATGTTACATACTGTAACCGAAACGTCAGAGTTCGTTTAGAAGTTTCGTCTTCCGCTAAGCAGATTTCACGTAACAAATGTTGGTAATCCTTTAACTCGTCTTCCTCAATGCGTTGCACCAGGTGAATGTCGAAGTAACCAAAATTATGAACATGTACATCATTGGCGACCTCAAAGTTTTGAACAATGTCTGACCATTGAAACAATTTCTGACGAATCAGTTTTCTTATACCATTCAGGTACCAGTGGTTAAAGATCTGGTGACGTAACGGATGCAATTGTTCTTTACGTTTGACTTGTATTTTCACCAGCTCTCGGTAAATCCTTTCTCTCAACTCCTCAGGCAAGCCCAAAATGTTCTCTTGTAAAGTATCCATAAGTATATACACTGTTTTTGGAATCCTTGGGTGGTGGCCAATAGCCTCGTTTACCTTTGTGCCTGATGTAATATCCACTCATAATCAGTCTTCTTGTACTTTGGAACAGAGCATAATTTAAAAACGGTTCAATAACTTTGCGTTTGCGTTTCACTTGTATTTTGATCAGTTCTCGGTAAATGCGTTCTCTCAACTCCACAGGCAAAGCACGAATGTTCTCTAGCAAAGTATCCATGAATAGGTCATACTAAATCCTCTTTGGTCTGACACAAGACATGTACTGTTTGCACAGACATGGTTTTAATCCATTGTCAAATCTAAATCGTTTAGTTACTAATTTACACGTTACAAGTCGTTCAGAAGTTTCCTCTTTCACTAAGCTGACATCGTGAACAAGATGTTGGTAATTCGTTAACTCTTCCTCTGGAATTCGATGCAATACGTTTACAATGTAGTAGATAGAATCATCCAGAGCAAACCATTCGTTTTTAAAACCAGGGGGTCGTTGATCAATGTCTGTCCAATGGAACACTTTCAACTCAATCAGTCCTTGTATAGCATTCAGGTACCAGTGGTTCAAACACCGGTGACGTAACGGATGCAGCTGTTCTTTACGTTTGACTTGTATTTTGACCAGCTCTCGGTAAATGCGTTCTCTCAACTCCACAGGCAAAGCACGAATGTTCTCTTGTAAAGTATCCATGAACAGATTATGGTAAGTTACTTCAATGTCTCGGTCCCACTAAGGGTAAGTAATGACAATTCGGTGACCATCGAGCATGTTCTACGTAGGCCGAATCTTGCGGTTCCCAGTGGTGAAGTGACACACCGCAACTGAAGCACTTGACTTTATCTCCTTTGCCCAAGTAGAACAATCCGGCTCTGGCTAATTCTTCGGGGGTCGGTCCTCCCAGATACTTAGGCCATTTTCCTTTGAACGATTGAAGACGATTTTCAAAGTCGCAGTATTCCGACAAACTCACAGGGAACGAATATTCGTCTTTCACAGGTTCGTTTCGATGAGGGTTGGGTGACATGAACAGGAGTTTGCTCAGGGCTGGATGACATCCGTAGGGGGGTAGACGTGAAGGTGAACATTCCCCTTTAAAACGAAACCCAGTAAAATGTCCAAGAGGACGAGCGGCATCACTTTCGCATCCCTCAGGTTTGACACGCACAGCATCACTTTCCATGATAGGGGTAGTGAGAACAAAGTTCCCATGATGCTTTACGGCATCGCTAAGGTCACAGCGTACAGCATCGTTCCCATCGCAAGGGTCACAATCGCACTCGTCTGCAAACTCCGTTACGCAATTACAATGGTAACCACATGGACAATCGCAGTTTCCCTCCGGACATTTTCCGTCGCAATGCATGGGTCTTATGCATCCAATATTAGTCACACTAGAGGAAGATACAACTTTTTTACATTCCCCAAACTGGAACGATGTCTCCTTCAAAGTATTCATCTTGTTCGCTTGGTCTTGGTAGTCACAATGAACTATCGATCTTGCCTAGGGTTCCTTTTTATATACAGACCAATACCGACGTGTCCATACGGTAAGGTGAAATGATTGGGAAGTCGAACTCGCTTCTGGTACACGATTTGATAGACTTTTTCCAAGGGCTGACTGACGATGTGATGAGTGGGTAAACGTACAATCTTGTTGGGTTGATAGGTGGTCACTTTAAAGTTTCCATCCTCTCCTGATTGCAAGGCTTCTTTCAATACCCCAAAGTTGACCACTCGACTGGTACGATAATTCAGAGTCAGTCCTTTCACTTTGCACGTCGTGTGCACTTCTCCTTGTTTGTCCCGGTATTCGTAGCCGTAATTTTTGGGACCGCCACTGACGAAACTTAGAATCTTGTCGTCGGGATGCTCGTCTGTCCAGGCTCCTAAACGGTCTCCTTCGATGTCAGGGTGCTGTTGACTCGGGTGATGGATGTAAATGCAACTGTCCGTGTCAAAGTACAGGACGCGTTCCCCTAACAGTTCTAAAGCTTCGTACAATCTTAAGCGAGCATGAGCTGTCACGTAAGCCGCAATGATGACATTTCCAAAAGGGTCGTCTTGTACAAAGTCCAGATCTTCTTCGTAATTGAACAAGATCAAATCCTCTCGAACGACGTCCACGTGTTTCATGTATTTGGTTTTGTCGTGAATCATCTGGAAGTAGCGGGAAGGTTCTGTCAAATATTCCGTCTTGGGTAAACACGGTCGTTGTGCCATTTTACCCCACAAGCAATTTAACATCACTTTGGCAAACGATCGCCTGCCTTCGTTTTTCTCGATGTGATCTAAAGTGATGCCTTCTTGTTCATTGTATTTCTCTTTGAATTTTATTTGGTCTTCGGGAGTGTGACACCAGGACGGATAGCCGCTGGCTTCTTGCTTCAGTTTCAAAAAAGCATCCACGTAGTCAGCGAAAATACCTTTCTGCGTGGGGTCACCCTTGTGGTATTGTTGTGTCTTGGGAAAGTGACAAATTTCGTACTCTTCTAACAGTTGGTATCCCATGTCCAGAGCTTTGAACAATTCCACGCTGACCCACGTCCCCGTCAAGGCCCGTTCTTCCTGGGTGTGATGGCAAGGCTGGTCTTGGTTGCACGTTTCGGCACAAGTACGGCACAAAGGATACGTCAGTTTGCCTTGGCAATGGTGAGGTAACACGGGATGGTACAAGTCCGTGGGCGGCAAAACTTTACACTTGATTAGACCTTCGTATTGTCGAATGTTTTTCAGGTCGATGTGTTCCGTTAACAATTGCGGGTGCCCTACAGGAAAGCGACACTATTTGCACACGTAGGGATACAGCGAACACACGTCCAAGTATTTGATTTCTTCTCCTTTCTCTTCGTCGGCTTGGTACAGCAAACAGGTGGCATTGGTCCTTCCTCCGTACAAACTATCCCTCGGGTTCAGCGGGTCCATCAGCTTGTAACTTTCCACGAGACGTTTAAACTCGGGATCGGTTTTCATACGGTGATCGTATTCGTGTTCCCACATTTCCACCACTTGGTATCCTTCCTGTTCCGACTTCAAGCGTCGCTGACAAGTGTCCTGGTACAAGTCTTCCATGGTCCGTTGTAAAAACTGATTTTTAGTGCTACGATCAGGGTAAAAGACGGGACATCCGTGAAATAAGCAACCGTTAAACTCGTACACGATCTTGGGGTTTTCTAAGTCCCAGCCATCGACCGAATACGTTCCGATGGTCTTTTCGCCTCCTCCGTTGCGGGCATGCTGAATCCATTTGCCTTCCTTGTCGCACAAGTAATGTAACCAACGTAGGGCTTTGACCGAGTATTGACGTTTGACATAGTTGGTCGTTTGAGAGCTCATGACAGCCACGGTGTTTTCAGGCATGAATCGTTGTCGATACACTAAGGAACACGCTTTGGCAATGGTGCAAGCTTCTTTCAAAGGATCGACCCCTCCGTGTTCCATGAACAGTTCTCGAAATTTTCCACAGCAACGCCGTAAAATGTCCACGTCGGAACGACAATACTTTAGCATTTCTTCTTGAAAGTCGAAAGGGTCCGAGGCGTGAGCCTGGTACCAAGCGTAGAAAGCTTCTCGTTGTTCGGTACGCATGTTGTCGGGGTCGTAATAGTGAGCCTCAGGTAAATGGGGTAGAACGGCGTGTTGATTGGCTTCCGTATTGAAAAAGTGTGGAAAGTACCCTTTAGCCATTTCTGTCATTCCAAACGTTTTAGGCATTCGACTCAAAGGCATGGCCAAATAGCTCATCGAATCTTTAAACTGTACTTGTCCCACTTGCATGAAAATGATTTTGGCTCCGTTCAAAGTCACTTTAGGACGCTCGGTGCCTTGTTCCGTATAGTATCTCAAAAAAAACTGTCCATCGTATCCGGAGAAATTGTGAGCCATCACCGTGGCATGACGATGACAATCTCCGTAACGTTCGATGTCATCTTGGCTCCACGTCTTGTCGATGGGGTCT
Organism: Sinohyriopsis cumingii; assembly: GCA_028554795.2. Taxonomy (NCBI): domain Eukaryota; kingdom Metazoa; phylum Mollusca; class Bivalvia; order Unionida; family Unionidae; genus Sinohyriopsis; species Sinohyriopsis cumingii. The sequence continues at coordinate 39,220 of JAPYKE020000713.1, read as the reverse complement.
AAGACCCATCGGGCAAAATCGGCTAACGTGTTCGGTCCCCGAAAGATTTTTTCACGCCCTCCGGGAATCTTGCTGCAGTGAGGGCAATGACTGAAGATAGGTTCTTGAATGCACTTCTCGCACGCTCGATGAGCCACGCAGAAATTAGGAATGTGAATGCCGGTCTCTTGCATGCATTCGAAATCGAAAAAGATGAAATTGCCTTTCTTCTTGTGACCGTCCTCTTTCTCTGGTGGAGGTTGGTATTTTTGCACGTAGCATTGGTGTTCCAAGTCCACGATGTGGTGACAAATGTGACATTTTTTCTTTCCTCGACATACGTGTGCCTTGGCATTATTGGTAAGTATGCCTTGTCCACAGGTAGGGCACAATCTCAGGAGTTGACAAGCACATTTCTTCTGTGAACCTTGCGTCTTCAGATGTTGTTGGTAACAGGTAGGGCTGACAAACGTGCGCAGACAAGTTGAACAAGGCACTGGTTCTTCGCTCAGACAGGGTGGAGAGGCCAAACATCCTGGGCATTTCCATCCACAATGCTTGTGTTGCTCTCGATTATTAAAACCATAATCACATTTCTCACAATGATAAACATATCCCAGGAATCCGGTGATAGTGGTAATGGTATCGAAATGTTCATCGTGATATTAGACATGAATGTATTTTCCGTCCTTAAAGTCTTGGCCTCGAAACAACAGAGGTCCGCGCACTTCTTGAGGGTGCACTTTCAAGGTGTATCGTGGAGCTAGGGCATCTTGCAATTTTTGCATCTCAGGAATGCCACAGGGTGTGTCTTTGGACAGGCCAGCTTGTTGCAACAGGAGTTCTGCTTCGTTTCGTTGTTTGGCTCTGTCCGATTGTCGAATAGTTTTCCAGGCTCTTTTCCATTCTGCCGTGTCGTTCTTGTTGGCATAGGTTCGTCCCACCACGATGGCTCGAGCAAAACACATCTGGTCTTGAGGATTGTGAATTTGGACAAGGCTACGCTTAATGCTGCGAAGCTCGTTCACCAATAACATCTTTTTGCGTCCGGTCCCTTGAGGAGGAGAGACGTGGGTCATGTCCAGTGTGGCTTTTCCATCGGTGATGTCAAACGGATCATTAGATTGTTGTACGTGTTGAATCTTGTCCATGACTTTGGAAGCGGTCAATTCTGCAGGGGTACTAAACTCGATCCAAACAGGGGATTTCAAACCGTCGTGTTGTATGGAAAGTCTCAAGCGATCGTTTTCTTTGGGTTGACATTGTCGCTTGAGTGCGGTGAGCAAAGAATCCCACACCCCAGTGATAAACACTTCTGCTTTCTCTAACGGTACTTCAGCCTTGAAATCTTTAAACTTCACCGTGTATTTGTAAGCCGTGGTTCTAAATTTTCTAGAGGATCGCTTTTCCGTCTCTCGAATGGAATAGTATTTTTCAGGGTTAACTAAGGGTGGTGAACTTGGTTGAGAGGGTTCGGATTCTGGTTCACTCATGTCCTCTTCAAAATCACTGGCATGAATTTGTGCCAAGATTTCAGCCCTGGTACGAGGCGATAGATCACGTTTCTGCCTCTTACTTTCTTCTTCTTTCTTCTCGAATGAATAGGATCGTTTCATCTTGAGTGCAAAACGTCAAATGACTCAAGTTTAAACACCATAGACTAATTTATAGTCATGGCAGACCAGCGTATATAAAAGGCTGTGTGTCTTGTCCTTTCACTATTCATTTCACTCTCAAGCCGAGCACAACGATGGAAGAGACTAACCAAATCGAACGTTTCGTCAGAGCTTTGCGAGGGGTCATTAAAAAATTCTCTTCAGACCAGCCGACGGACTACTCTCCTTCCTTTCGAGATAAAAGTCAAGATACTTGCTATATCTGTCAGAAGAAAGGGCATTGGTCTTCAGAGTGTCCAGACCGTCAAAAAAGAAAAAAACAGGGGCAAAAAAGACAAAAGTAAAGATACCTGTTATTATTGTAAAGAAAAAGGACATTGGTCTCCAGATTGCCGAAAAAAGAAACAAGAGGAATCAGAAGAAAAGAGGAATTATTCAGAAGAAGAGAGGGATTCTTCAGAGGAAGAGAGGGATTCTTCAGAGGAAGAGAGGGATTCTTCTGAGGAAGAAAGAAGACAATTCTATTTACAAGAGGCAAAAAAACAGGAGAAGAAAAGGAGAAGGGAAGAAAGTGAGGAGAAAGAAGAGGAAAAGACGGTGAAGAAATTCAAAAAAACAGAGAGACTAAACAAGGAGAAAGAATAAGTCAATGAACTTTTAATTAAAGTGTTCTGTTGTGAATTGTGAATTGGATTGTAACAATGGAGAAAAGAATAAATTAATGATACAAGGTAAGTGTCTTTGAGTTATGATTTTAAAATAAGAACGTACACTCACGCACTCATACAAAGACACGTACTATAGGGGGTAAAATGGGTTGGTTTTGTTTTGGGTTTTTTTTGAGTTATTGGCAAATTGAAACGCTATCTCTTTTCAAGAAATGTGGGGGGCCCTGAAAAGGGCCTTTTTTCTTTTTGGTGTAGGGGTGAGTTTAAGCAATCAACTTTAACTGCCTTAAGCCTTTGCCACGGCCAAGGCCTACTTCTGGACTGCGTAATGTTGATGATGATGATGATTGGGTTGAAATCACTAAGGGTGGTACGGTAGGATTAGTCACAGGGTTGACGTGTTTAGCTCGGGAAGGTCGTATTCTCTTCGGTCGTAATAAAGAAGTCTGATACATTTGTTTCAGACTTCTTAACTCCGCTAAAATGTCCAACAGTACCGTGACCGTTTGATTTTCACCCTCTTGTTTCTTTGCTGCTACTTCTTCTTGCTGTTGTTGCTGTTGTTTTTTCTTACCTCTTCTTCTTGCTGCTGTTGCTGTAGGAGAAAAGCTTGTTCCGCTTCCTTTTGTCGTTGTATAAATTTCTCCAATTCTTCTTTCTGTCTCTGTCTAAAATTCTCCACTTGCGGTAATGAAGAAGGTAACGAAGGTTCCGGAACAAATTCTTGCGAGGTAAGAAAATCCACAAAATCCAAATTCACCTCTTCTGAAAGTAAGTCCGGGTTCCCTTGGGCAGTCTCCCCTGCTGGTGCACCCCAATGGATCGTTTTCTGAGTTTCCGTCATGTTGAATCACTGTCGCATAAATTGACTGCACACAAGCGCTAGCGAATCTATATAGACCACGTGACGTCACAGACTGCTCTCTTCGGATTGGATGTGAGCTGACTGAATTTTGTAACGCGTGTTCGGATTGGTGAATGAACTCAATCCGTTTCAATCCTTCCTCTACCTATAAATAAGCGCAGTTCACTGCATTGATTCACCTGTTCTCGTCGCTTCAAGATGTGGAACACAGTCGATTCATCCACCCTTGTGTCTTCCATGATGTTTAGGACGGACATGCTCATGTATGTCCGGTCCAAGTGGACCGTTGTCGACAAGTCAGACACCAGTCTGTGGATACGAAGAGTATACGTAGAAAGACAAGGTTGCCTCAAGAGGACACTGATTTATGGCCCTCGAGTAAGACGCAGCTTGAGGACAAGAAGATGCCGCAGATGCCCTTTATGTTAATGGATACATTAACATAAACCCAAAGGCCCTTCTCAGGGCCACCCATATTTCTCGAAAAGAGAATAACTTTTCAATTGCCTACCCCTTTTTTTAAAAAAAATTTTTTAAAAAAAAAAAATCCCATGTTCAATTCCCCTTGAGGCTAAAGTGACCCAAGACTTTTTCTCCATGTTCAATTTCCCTTGAGGCTATAGTGACCCAAGATTATTTCCCATGTTCAATTCACCTTGAGGCTATAGTGACCCAAGACTATTTCCCATGTTAAATTCCCTTTGAGGCTATATTGACCCACGATTTTTCTCCATGTTAAATTTCAATTGAGGTTATAGCGACCCAGGGGTCTCTGTAATGTTAATTCCCATTGAGGCTATAGTGACCCACTTCACTACTTATATATATATATATATATATATATATATATATATATATATATATATATATATATATATATATATATATATATATATATATATATATATATATATATATATATATATATATATATATATATATATATATATATATATTCCTTCATTCGAAGAGAGAAGAAAAGAGAGTTTAACTTCAGTTGAAGCAGGGAATGTATGAAATCATCAGTCATGTAACAAATATAATTTTCAGGTGTTGGAAATGTGTATTCTAACTCAGCCCTCCGAAGATGCAGTTTTATATTTTTGATATTACCACAAGTTAAAATATCACTTTATCGTATTCCGATTGGTCCAAATAAGCCCATGAAATTATTGTACGATCTTGAAAAAACTTTTTTAACCACGCCTTCTGGAATATTTTGTTTCCAAGTGAACATTTTTGGTGGCTCGTTTTCGAATCGACTCGCGAAAGGAAATTGGGGAAAAATGGTCTCGCCTTCATAATGTTTTCTAAATTTACTATTAATTTCTCAGCAATTCGGAAACGCAGCAAAAGAATTCCGAATAAAAGTTGCAATGTGCTTTTAAATGATTCAAAATTCCTCCCATAACCCTCAAAAGACTGGCACGGCTACATAATGAGAAAGTTCCAACTGAATTCCCTTAGATAATCTCATAATGCGCATAAAATAAACATTTATAAGTTAGTAGAAAAGATTCCAAGCATTTAAATTATTTTTCATTGCAAAATAACTAGGCAGTCATTACTTAAATTTTTACATATAATTTAATTGATCATCTGCTCGAGCAGTCTGACCAGTCTACATAACAAATGTAATCCCTATATCACGTGGTGCTATTCTGTCCTGCGTACAACTCACTCGTGACCTATTTAGACCGAAATATGATGTTGACGCAAACTTGGCAATTCGACCTAAGGTTATAACTGGAAGTAGTATACACACGTACTCTTCTTATAGTATAAGCCAGTCACAGAATTTTAGAATTAAAGATGTTATTAGCCAAACGACTGAAAGAAAACTAAATTATAAAAATAATATATATGATATAGATATCCTTAACAGTACTAGTGTTTGTTCCACTTAAGCCTGTGTATAATGACCACTCTAAGGATCATGTAAAAGTGATCTTTATGAACTAATGGTCTATATATTCATATAACTTTGCACTGTTTGAGGTATATATATAGGTCCTAGGCAACGTGACCTGGTTATAAATTTGGTCTGTACATGCATCTTTCACTAAAACAGGTTAGATTGCACACTCATATTTATGTGCACTTATTACTAAATATATCTTTTTCTAAAAATTAAAAAATTAAAACACAAATATGTATTCCATTATTTTTTGTAGAATCTATCTTCCTGCTGCTGACAGTCTACCTCATTTATTTTGTATCCCACTTTGTGATAATCCCCGTTGCAGATGAGGCTTATTCTTAAGGGTGAACATCCGCGCTTTTTGCATATACAAAAACATAAACATTTGTCAACTTTTACAGCAGACTACAGTTGCATTAGGTCACCTAGTCTGATGTCCAACGAGTTGACAACTTCACAGCAACAGAGCAACATCAATGCGTCCGATGCTGTGAACACCATTTCACCAGATTACAATGTTATCAACATTTCATCTTCAACTCTCCTAAAATGGGTATAGATCTCAACTTAGTCAATTATGACCGTGACCAAGATCATGCTGCAGTTGCGGATGAGTGTGAATTATTTAGAGTGTCAGTTTTATGTAAATTATTCAGATATTATAGCATGTCCAGAGTTGGGAATGTAACTCAGGGTACATGTGTTCAAGCAATCAAGAATCTGAGGAACCAACATCATCTTTTGAGCAAGAATTGATCCAAGAGAATACACACATTGGTTTTAATCATACCTGACCGAAATATTTGTGCGGTTGTCCGACTGATCCAAATAACATTAATAAACAGTTGGATGGGACCATGGTGTGATGCATGATACATCGCACTAGTGGACATCTTGTACGGACACCACAGCCGATTCTAGGCAAAATGCCAGATAACAATCTGTTGGTTTTTGTAGCTGTATTACTTTTGTGGCAAGACAAAAAAAAACACATTGCCCATTTTGCCTTATTTTGAAACAGAATAACGAATGAGTTGGCACAGAAATCGGAAAGGCGGAGAAACATGCGCGCTAAATGTGTGGATCTCGGCTGTGTGTAGTTACCTTTTGAAATGTGCCAGAACTTTCAACGTACGACATTTGACTGCATTCAGATGGCAGCATGATATACAAGTGGTAATGCATGCACGATCCTCCCGACAATAGATCATAGTTAAGTATGTGAAGGAAACTTGCAGATCCATGAGGGTAGCTGGTGAAGTGATGCCGTGACAGTCACCGTCCATATGCGAAATTCTGTCTCTCATATATATATATATATATATATATATATATATATATATATATATATATATATATATATATATATATTTATATATATAATTGTATCACTCTAAACCATATGAAATATTTAGCTGTATGATTGCACTGAGATCACTAGAGGAATAATTAAAAATTCCAACGGGTATTCAGAGACACGCTATCCCATTCCTGATATGTTACCCCGCAACTTTATTTCCAAGACATAATCATTATTGCCTTATATCCAAATAGGATACAAAATTAAAATCATTACGACAATATAAAGTCTCCTGTATGCATTCATGATGAGGCACGTCGGATTCCTAAGGGTCTCTCTACCTGTATGTATTCATGACAGGGCGCGTAGGATTCTAAAGGGTCTGTCCACACTACAGTAATTCCTGTATGCATTCATAACGGGGCACGTATGATTCTTAAGGTTCTCTCTACCTGTATGTATTCATGACGGGGCACGTCGGATTCTAAAGGGTCTCCCTACTCTACAGTAATTCCGGTATGCATTCATGACGGGGAACGTGGTATTAGACAAACAATGCGGTCACCAAAGCAGACATTTGGTCTAAGTGGTAGTTCCCATGTCCTGAAGAAAAGAGCCTGAACTAGTCCAAAGCAGATCAACTGCAGTTTGTAAAACAGGGAAATGAATGTTTCCTCAGTACACAATACTAACCACTGAAAGTGAAATAAATGAGTTGGCAAATATTTTTATAAATATATACAATGTTATCGTGTTGTCTGTTTCTTTGTTCTTTGTCCCTCTGAAGTCCAGGAAGTGAAAATGACCCAGCAGAATCAGCAGTCTTTTCTGAGATGCACATCTTAAGTAAGGCTAAGCTGCATACTCTATAACCTAAATTATACCAATCATCATTCACCAAAATAAACGGAAAAGTTATTTTGACAATGCCGAAGATATACAAGGTCTGTTTTAAATATCAAATGTAGCCAGAGAGGAAAATTCATGAGGGGAATTGTTTTCTGTAAAGAAACAAACCATGTGCAAAGTACAAAAATATAGAGTATATTCTAAGAATAAAATTAAGAGGAATGCTGTAACGATATTGAATATAGAAGTACTGTTATAACCATGAAAGGTGAACGAGGACTAACTTTCTTGTTGTAATTTACCGTTTATATCGGACGAAGAACGAAATACAGTGAAATACATTAAGAACCATACTTAAGTGTATGAAAGAAACAAAATGATTTAGTTTCGTTTCGTTAATATTTTTGGACTAAATCAAAGTATCACATGTATCATGCGGCATACCTTTGATTACTTCAAAGATACAATGTAATGCAAGGGACAGTTGGTGGATTCTAGCTTACGATTTGGTATTATTATCGCCGATGGACTATGAAATAACTAGTTTTAGATACATTTTTTAATTTAAAAGTCCCTGCTCCTTTTCTATTTATTTTATATATAAAAATTCCAGTTGAACTTGCAACGCAAAAATGATAATAAGACTTCGACCACCGTCAGCTTAAAAAGAATGCGAAGTCTTGTTTATGGTGGCGCTCTACAGTTTTGTATTTTGCATAGGTTAGAATTTTAAAGAAAAAGAATTTCCCCGGCTTTCCTCACATGTTATACTGGCTATTTAAAAAAGACCTTGTATATCTTAGGTATACTTCAAAGAACATTTAATTCCCTTTAGTTTGGTGTATGATTAATATGGGTTATGGAGTATACAGCTTGGCCTTATTCCAGATGTGCATCTTTAAAAAAAAGTGTTTGCTCCACTTGGTCATTTTCACTTCCTGAACTTCAGAGGAAAATTGTATGAAAAAAAAGAAACGATAACCTTTCACATTTTATGTATTTGGTAATTCATTCATTGCACTTTCAGAAGCTGGTATTGTCTAGTCTGGCAAAATTCATTTTCCTTTTTTTAATAACTCCTACTTATAGTGTACTTCAGACTAATTCAGGCTTATTTTTTGAGCACAAGGGAGCAGACATTTTAGTTATCAGTGTGCTTAGATCATGTACAATTTCCAAAAGTACAATATCCAAAGAAATGTCAGCCACATTACAAAAAGTAACATAGAGAGATGCCAACATTCTCTTCACTATGCATATTTTAATTGCAAACACTTCACCCTACGTACGTCACTCTCTTAAAAGTACATAATAACTGGTGACTCTGTCAACACACACACACACACACACACACACACACACACACACACACACACACACAACAATCCCTAGCTCAACTCTTAGTTTTAGATCTCTTTGTCAAAATCTGAAAAGAGGCTAACATTTCGTTTGACGATGGTCATCGAATTCAAACGCGTTCAACTAAAAAACCAGAATTTACTAAATGACGTCACTGTCCTGTCCTATATATATATATATATATATATATATATATATATATATATATATATATATATATATATATATATATATATGACGTAGTGAGAAGATCATGTCTACAGTTGACCTGCCGGCTCGAAATCCACACTGGGACTCTGGGTAGACGCGGGAGGTTAGGATTTGCAAGCGCGCCAAGGCAACAAGGGCGAAAGCCTTTCCAACGATGCTGAGGAGGGAGATGCCCCGATAGTTGTTGCAGTCAGCTGCAGGAGAAGTGTCGCGAGCAGCAGATGCCCCTCTACATTGCCTACATAGACCTGACGAAGGCATTTGACCTGGTTAGTCGCAGTGGACTCTTCAGACTCCTGCAGAAGATCGGCTGCCCCCCACGTCTGCTTGCTGTCATCATGTCGTTCCACGAGAACATGCACAGCACAGTGTGCTTCAATGGCGCAACATCTGAAGCATTCCCAGTCATCAGCGGAGTCAAACAGCCTTGTCCTTGCGCCGAAGCTCTTTGCCATCTTCTTCTCCATGCGTCTCCAGTACGCATTCAAGGACTGCAGCGAGGGAGTGTACATCCATACCAGGGCTGACGGCAGGCTGTTCAACATCGCCCGTCTCCGTGCTAAGACTAAAGTCACAGAGGTACTCATCCGTGAGTTGCTCTTCGCCGACGATGCAGCCTTGACATCACACACGGAAGATGGACTACAGCAGCTGGTATGCCGCCTCTCCCATGCTTGTAAGGAATTTGGACTGACCATCAGTTTGAAGAAAACGAACGTCATGGCACAGGACGCACACTCCCCTCCCTCTGTCACCATCGATGGGTACAACTTGGAAGTTGTCGAGAACTTCACATACCTCGGGTCTAACATCTCCGGCTCACTCTCCATTGATTCTGAGGTGAACGGCAGGATTGCCAAGGCAGCAGCAGTGATGGCCAGACTTAACCAGAGAGTCTGGAACAACCCCAACCTCACATAGAAGACCAAACTGCGTGTCTACCAAGCCTGCGTACTCAGCTCACTTCTCTACAGCAGCGAAACATGGACCACCTATGCAAGACACGAGAGGAAACTCAACAGCTTCCACCTGAGATGTCTGCGGCGCATTCTGCACATCCAGTGGCAGGACAAAGTAACCAACACAGAGGTTCTAGAACGCGCCAACATGAACAGTATGTTCTCCATTCTCAGCGAGGCGCCTTCGCTGGCTTGGCCATGTCAAAAGAATGGACTAAGGTCGCATTCCCAAGGACCTGTTATATGGGAAGTTAGCAGAAGGTGCACGACCAACTGGACGACCACATCTGCGCTACAAAGATGTTTGCAAGAAGGATATGAAGACGGCAAACATCAATGTCAACGACTGGGAGAGCTGTGCAAACAACCGTTCCAGCTGGCGCCTAGCTGTCAGGCAGGGAGTTCAAAACGCAGAGGAAGAGAGAAGAATAAAACAAGCTGAAAAGAGAGCTAGAAAGAAGGATAGACAAAAGCATACTTTGGAGCTACGCCATCGTCTCCCGTAGACGGACGGATGCCAAGAAGTATATATATATATATATATATATATATATATATATATATATATATATATATATATATATATATATATATATAGCTAATGCTTTGTTGTATAGTTGAATATGTTATTGATAACGTGCCTAGAAAGTTGTGGAAAAAATAGGTATGACATGAACTAATTAATGTTTGCGCTCTATCTTTACTGAATGTGTATTGGAAACTCAATGCCATCATACTCACAATTGTGGTGTCATCTTCCATTTAAGCCCTTCACATCGAAAATAGGTATTGATTAAGCCTCATAATTTATGTTAAGAGTTTGTTTAAGCAATTGTTGATTTTCAATTGCGTCGTTTGGAATTAAATTGACTAAAATATCAGATTTCAGATAATGAATAACTTATTCGTCTTCCGAAATGGAAAAAAAAAATATTTCAAGCAAATTACTGATCAAAGAATGTCTACGTGAAATACATGAGAAACAAACTGGTTTACGTCACGTCTCACACGAAACTGGTACGATGACAAAGCAAATAGAACTATGGAACAATTCAGCTTTTTGCAGCTATGATTCAAATCAATTGGATGCAGTTGGTCAGATTTATCACATAATATTACGGTAAACAGTAACGTTTTATGTCATTTTCAATATTAGGATTACAAAGACCTAGAATAACAGAATTCCATCAGTTAAAGTATTTTATAGGAGCTTGCCAGTAGCTTATCGTGGGTCGGTGGTTCTTCCCGGGGGTTTCCCAGGTTTTTCCTCCACCATTAATACTGGCCGCCATGCATAGCCTATCGTGTGCTGTAAAATGGCGTTAAACCCCACAACAACAACAACAACAACAACAATTCATAGGTAGTGACACAGTTTTAGGATACCGTGAGCGCAATTATGCAGCAAAAGCATCGAGATATTCGATATTCTATGTTAGCTGGATATTTGTTTGGACTATATTTTGTTTGCTTGGGTGGAAAATCTTCATAAGTGATTGTCAATCAATACACACTATTTTTTGCAACGAATATCATGAATCGTGAGCACTTATCAAACCTGTCATTTCGTAAGTCTCCTGTAGACATATCATTTCATGGTTATAAACTATTAAAAACCTACCTTTTAATTTCTTTGTCAATTATATTTACTCTGACCTGTAGATTGGAGAGGAAAATTAATTAAAGTTTAAATATAAAAACATATATTAGTAGTGCACTTTGAAATTCGTGACACTCTTAGTCCATTAACAATGGTTTTGGCTAAAAATGTTAACCTTTGCTGCAGTGGTAATGCCTATTATCAATGGTTTTTGTGATTTTCCATACTTCTTTTACGGATTATAATTGAATTCGTGTCATGGAATTGTTTGTGATTGCACTACAAAAATGCAGATGAGTTGCTGTGTAAATATGGTAACATCGTTTAAACAATGTTTACAATTTTATATATTTGTTACATGTATAGATACTATACTTTTACTTGGTCGATTGGATATATCTTTACAGTTTTTCTGAATAAATGCTTTACCAAATCAAACTGATACTAATTACATACCTTGGCAAAAAGATAGCGCAATTATTTTGAGAGTGTAGATGAAACCTCTGTCTCTTAGGTGTACAGGTATGGATACTTTATGTATAATAGCTGCTGAAATGCTGGAGTAATTAACCGTTCACAAACTGGACATCAACTGTTGCTGCCATCCGTTAGTCTTGAGAGACGATGAAAGTGCGCCCATGAGATATGTCCTGGTTGGTGGTTGTGCAGACTCTGCTGTGGCTATGTAGCCCGACAAGGCAGTGGCAGTCCTTGCCGCACTTGCTGAAATTGAAAACCAGTGATCAGAGCATGTCAGAAAGCTGGACCTGTGTAGCGCACGCTATTCCCAGGTGTTGACATCGATGTCATGGGCTTTCATGTCGCGCTTGCAACCATCCATGAAGCGGAGATGTGGCCGTCCGATCGATCTCTTGCCAGAGGCAAGTTTCGAATAAAGAATGTATTTAAGGATCCGTCCATCATCAGTCCGATGTACATGGCCAAGCCATCTGATGAGACGTGTAACAATGCTGCGCATCATGGCACGTTCAAGCACCTCGTTGTTTGTTACCCGATCGCTCCAGGTGATCCAGAGTATGCGTCAGAGGCATCGCATGTGAAAGGAGCTCAGTCTTTCCTCTTGTGAGGCGCTCATAGTCCAGGTTTCACAGACGTACAGGAGAGTGCATGGCTCGCAGGCACGGTGCACGGAGATCTTAGTGTTCAGGGTCAGCATGCTGTTGTTAAACACTCTCTGTGACAACCTGGAGAGAGTTGTTGATGCCTTTCAAATCCGCATGTTGAGCTCAGCATCGAGCGAGAGGTTGTTGGTGATGGTAGACCGAGGTACGTGAACTGACTGACTACCTCAAGTTCGTAGTTGTTGATGATGATGCTTGAGGGGTCCACGTCCTGAGCCATCACGTTTGTTTTCTTTAAGCTGATTGTTAGCCCAAACTCATCGCATGCTTTAGCAAAGCGGTCAATCAGGTACTGTAGCTCAGCTTCTGTGTGTGAGTGTTTAGAGCAGCATCGTCTGCGAAGATCATGTCCCTGATGGTTGCTTCACGCACTTTGCCTTCAGTCGTGCCAGACTGAACGATCTGCTGTCTGATCACGTGTGCAGATAGATCCTTCTGTGGACGTCCCAAAGGTGTGCTTAAACAGGACAGTGAAGAAGATGCAGAAGAGCGTGGGGGCAAGGACGCAGCCTGCTTCACTCTGCTGAGGATGTCAAGGGGGTCCGACGTAGAGCCATCGTACTGGACTGTGCATTTCATGTCATCGTGGAAGGACTGCATCATGCTTAGCAGCTTTGGAGCGCATCCAATCTTCGCCAGGATTGTGACGAGTCCGTCTCTGATGACCAGATCGAACGCCTTGGTGAGGTCTATAAATGCCAGGAAGAGGGGTCTGTGTTATTCTCTGCATTTCTCTTGCAGTTGCCTGACGGAGAAGTCATGTCGATTGTGGACCGCTCTACGCGGAACCCGCACTATGACTCTGGATGCACTCTGTGAGCATGTGTCGGCAGTCTGTTCAGGATGACGTGTGCGAAGACTTTACTCACGATGCTGAGAAGGGATATGCCCCTGTAGTTGTTGCAGTCGCTTCTGGCGCCCTTGTTCTTGTACACGGTTACGATGCTGGCGTCTCACATGTTCTGAGGCACTGCACCCTCATCCCAGCACTGGCAGAGGAGGTCGTGCAGGTGTGTGAGCAGCACGCTGAAGCAGCACTTGATGACTTCTGCTGAGATGGTATCCTTCCCTTGCGCTTTACCTAAGGACAGTTTCTCTAAGTCCTTCTTTAGTTCGGCTACAGTAGGTTTCTCGTCCAGTTCGGCCATGAGCGGGAGGTTTTCAATGGCGTTAATGGCATCGTTGGTCACGTGGTTATATCTGGAGTACAGTTCAGAGTATTACTCCACCCAACGCTCCATCTGCTTGCCTTTGTTGTGGATGGTATCGCCTGTGGCAGATTTCAGTAGTGCTCTCACTTTCGTCGTGGGACCCATTGCTTTCTTTATGATTTTGTACATGCCTCAGATGTTTCCAATATCTGCTCTTGACTGGATGCTCTGACAGAGCTGAAGCCAGTATTGATTGCCGTGCTAACCTCTGCACTTTGCTTCTCTTAGACCTGTATGCCTGTAGTTTCTTCTGGCGCTTGTATTCCAGGTGTGCACTGCGGATATCTTCTATGACTGGCATGAGAGAGACGAAGTTAGCCTCAAACCAGTCGTTATTCATTGACTGCCTCTTACCAAAGATATGTGTGGTATGCTGTACACGGTATCTCTGATGTGATCCCATCTCTCTTTCGCACTGACGTTGGGAGGTTCCGAATCAAACGTCTTGGAGAGGGCATAGGTGAATTCTTCAACCTTGTCTGGAAATGACGTTTTGCTCAAATCAATGCGTGGTTTACCCTCTTGTCTAGAGCTGTGGATCTTCTTCGGCTGGAGCTTCATTTCCCAGCACACCAGCGAGTGGTCGGTGTCACAGTCAGCGCTGTGGAAGGTACGGGTAAGAAGCACATCCTTCATGGCAGAACGTCTCGTAATGATCAAGTTCAGCTGGTGCCAGTGTTTGGACCGGAGATGCCTACAAGACACTTTATGCTGTAGCTTTGTCTGAAAGAAGGAATTGGTGATACTGAGGTCGTGGCATGATCACATCTCTAGGAGACGCTGACCGTTCTCTTTCATCTGTTAGCGCCAAACTTGCCAAGACAGGAAGGCCAAGAGTCATGGTCAGCACCTACTCTATCGTTCAAGTCGTCCAGTAATATCAAGTTCTCTTCCTTGGGAATTGTGTCGATTGGCGAGTCTAACTCGTCGTAGAACTCATCCATGGTATATGTGGTGGCGCTTACTGTGGGAGCGAAAACGCTGATCATGTTGACAGACCTGGTTGTGGTGTGAAGGCGGAGGGATAGCAGTTTTCCGTTTCCTTGTTGGCAGGGTTCTATCATCTCCAGCAGAGCGTTCCTGACAGCGAATCCAACATTAAACTCTCTGGCTTTGTCGGCGCTCTTTCCTTGCCAGAAGAACGTGTAGTTCTTTTCTCTGAGGGACCCGGAATCTGGTATCCGTGTCTCCTGTAGTGAGGCGATGTCGACCTGGAGTCTTGCAAGTTCGTCGTTGATGACTGAAGTCTTTAAAACAACGCTGATTGTCTGGAGGTCATCTGGGAGACCAGTCAGCATGGTCCGGACATTCCAGGTACCTAGCATGAGGAAGGAAGGTTTCCTTGTTTGTTTACTTTTGTTATTCCTTGGTGCAGTAGTTGCAGTTAGCTTGTCAGGTACTCGCGTACCTTAAGCCTTACTCACCCAGCAAGGCAGGCGAACTGTGGTGGAACGGCACCTTATTGTCTGGGAGCTGCCCATCTTGAGGTGGGCTGTAGCTGTCCAGTGAGACCTGTTGGTCTCCCCCACTGTCGGAAGCAACCTCTGGCGTCTGACTCTACGCCAGTCGGGCGGTGACTTATAACCGGTAAATTGTTGCTTCCTGTGTTGTGTCGACGGTGTGGAGCGAAGATGGAGTGTCCTCTCCAGGGAGCAAGCCTGGGCAGGGTGATATGGAGAATCAGCTGTTTCCCATGCAGCTGATCCCCCCTCTCCACGAAGATAATGAACCCAAGGGAAAGGACAAGCCGATACGTCATGGCGCCAGCTACGTCGCAGCAGTTGCCGAGATGACACTGAAAGCAATGCCAAGTCGCCTTAGGGATCTGTTTCCGGATTTTCTGTTGCGGTTTACTCCATTAGCCTTTCTCATGAGAGGATATAGTAGCAAGGCAGCGAAGGTTTGAAATCGGAGTTTACCTTCTGCTAGATAAGCGACCACCCAAGGTTAACGATCCCCATCTGCCCGAAACGTCTGCTTTTGAGGCGCCAGAACTCGCCTATCATCCCTTCTTCAGTCTGTTTAAACAGGTTCCGCCACTCGTAAAGGCCTGGAGCTGGATTTGGTTGTTAGAGGCTCTATCAGACACAAAGCCATTGGGGGATTTCCAAGGAAAGTCGGTGCTTATCTCCCACATCCACCCTTGGACATGTATACAGTTAATTGAACAAGCAGTCCAAAAGAATGAACAGAAATGTACAAGTTATGTGCAGTGACTAGCACTATACTTAAATTAATATTTATTACCATATAATGGTCGTTACAGAGAAGAGTAGGAAACAGTCCGGTTACCAGCTCTCTTGAAAATAATAGCTGAATGAGTACATTTTGTTTTAACTGTAACCCAGTTATTGAAATCCAACCTGAATTCAGACCCAGATAGCCAGAAAAGTCGTCTTAGCGCCGGTCGTGAATCGCTGTCATGTGATTTTTGACTTTATCATTTCTTCAAAGCTCTGTTCTTGTCATTATTTTATAATTGTATAAACGTGTTACTTTTTATTATCCAATAAGAGACAGGGATTGCAATTCCGTCATCTTTCGAAGATTGTATGACTATGAAGTAATGACAAGTAAGACAGTCTCAGCCTGTCCAGACTAATATTTGAAATAATGACAAGTGAGGTAATCTCGGCCTGTCCAGATTGATGCCTGAAGTAATGACAAGTGTGGCAGTCTCGGCCATTCAGATTTATGCTTGAGGTAATAGCAAGTAAGGTAGTCTCGGTCTGTCCATACTGATGCCTGAAGTTATGACAAGTGAGGTAGTCTCTGCCTGTCCCTACTGATGCCTGAGGTTATGACAAGTGAGGTAGTCTCGGCCTGTCCAGACTGATGCCTGAGGTTATGACAAGTGAGGTAGTCTCTGCCTGTCCCTACTGATGCCTGAGGTTATGACAAGTGCGGTAGTCTCGGCCTGTCCAGACTGATGCCTGAGGTTATGACAAGTGAGGTAGTCTCGGCCTGTCCATACTGATACTTGCATAGAGAATCAGTGTGTAGGAAATAGTGTTAAATCTTGCGGATGGTTACATCAAGCGTATTCATTGTAATCCTGTCTTTTGACTAAGTATTGATATCACTTAGACAATGACGTCGTATTTCGTATGACCTAATGTCAATATACTGCAGAGTTTGTCTTACCACATTTTTCATTTTTGATATATCGGAACAAACCCATGGTTTGTGCTATTTTTATTGATGTCTCTGTTTTGGGCTTCGTTAAATGTTATGGTTATTTCTTTGATTATGGGGAATCGTTGTTGAGAGGATATTTTCTCAAAAACGAGTAATTAACAACTTATTAATTACAAGTGTCAATCATTCTGAATCGTATTCACGAGACTTTATGTTAGCATGGATTAGTTTCGTAGATAGGGTCTGTCAAATTTCTTAACATACGGAATTCTTGGGATATTCTCACTTATATACGTGTTTAGCAATTTTGTTATACTTGGCATGAAATACCAATTTATGGCTTTTAACTGAATACTGTGCAGTCGAAAGACATTAATATAATTTTTCCCGAAGAGGCCATAATGAATGACATAGTTTTTACATGTTATTCCATATAATTATAACAATACGAGCTAAGGGTCGAACGCCTCAAATAGTAAGACAAATGTTGAATTCAAATCTTTAGCCTATCTTACAAATAAAGTGAGCAATGTAATTGATACTAAATATAAAGGTAATTTCCTGTGATTTATTTTATTGATATTTTCACGTGTTTCTGTAAAATCCCAATTAAAAACGCACTCTGAATTTTCAAACCTACATGCTCCATTTAGATAGGAAAGTTCTTTGCTAATATTCTTATTGTCATCATTAATCTTGTTTCTTCCTCAGTACAATATTTGTCCTAATTTACAAATGCCTTTAAAAATTTTTGTTTCCAATGAAACTTAATAACACTTTGATCACCATATCCTTCAAATAAGATACTGTGTTTGCTTGTTTGTTTGTTGGTGTCCGTGTGCATGTGCGAGAGAGAGGTTCATGCCATATTTGTTTGTTTTTTTCCTTTACCCTTTATCACAGCAAATTGCTTGATGTAAATAACTATATAATGTGAGAGTTTGTCTCATCTCTCTAAGCTGCTAAATAGGAATACACACTATTAGCTTTGAGTATTCCTTGGTTCAGACATATCTAATAAGACTCCGATCGTTGTGGCAGGCAATTAATGCCAGGTGCTTGTCTACAGTTGTTCGTTCTTCGTACCAATCTTTATCAAGGGGGAGGGGTGTAACCATGCATATTTAAGAGGATACTGCACTTCAGATAAATCTAGCGGCAGCAGATGTGTGCACACGATATTGCGTGTAATGAGATACATTCACCATATATCATGTATAATTAGATAAGCGTATTTAATCCCTTGCTATAATCAGATACGTTTATTCAGTCGCACGCATAATGAGTAGGTTGAGTTGATTTATGATTATTTTGTACTGCATTGTTCAAAGTACAATACTATGCCTTAACATATGAAAATTTACGCATGCCTACGTTAAAGATTAATAACAATAGTATCTAGTGGCTAACAATGTTTTGTACTGCGTCCTCAGTGTGACAGTTGTCTACGGTATACATATCAAAGAGCTACGAAATACCACTACGTGAGATAACATAATATTTACTATTGCAATATGTTATCGTGAGATGGGTGGAATTAGCTGTTTTCTTTTAAAAAGTACCAGGATAATAACTAATATGATATGGATTGTATGCGGATCCAAGAATACGGATGTCTTCAGTCAAATGAGCCTTTTAGTCTTTTGCCGTTAAAGGTTGGTATTTATTTGTAACACAAGGCCACTCTTGTGAAACATAATTTGGGTTGCCTTGGTTTCAATCCTCTGTACCGTTTCAGAAAGATGTTTTAACCTATCACAATTTGTTTTCTTCTAAAATGGGATGATTTGTGCCAATCACATTGCTATTACAAAAGATATAAATAGCAAATGAAATAAATTGTTACTTAACCACGTGCAATTCAATATAATCATAATAACGCGGTATAAAATTAAAATAAAATAATAATACTTACCTTGTGTCAGAAATTGCAACCATTATTTTAAATGAATGTTGTACATGTAAAACACTCTGGTGCGGCAGGTTGCGGGTTCGAACCTCGGCTGAGTCATACCAAAGGCTTATAAAAACGGTACTTACAGCTGACTCGCTAGGCACTCACCATTAAGAGGTTAAAGTTAGGACTGGTTGGCCTATTGTCAGGTTAATGTGACTTGATGGGACATCATGCTATATTCTGCAGCATGATGCCCCAGTGCTAGATATCAATATAAACTGCCACACTGCAGACATCGTTGCGATATGATTGAAAAATTGTTAAAGCTACGTTCAAAATCCCCAAAACATACACACAAGTAAAACATATCTACACACAAACCTCTCTCTCTCTCTCTCTCTCTCTCTCTCTCTCTCTCTATCTATATATATATATATATATATATATATATATATATATATATATATATATATATATATATATATATATATATATATATAGACACAGGTAAAAAATCTCAAATACTAATATTTTAAAAATAATTAAAATAATGTTAATTTAATTTTAATTAATGTAATGTTATGGTCCCAATCGAATCCCAGTGGTATTCTAAATAAATTCAAATATTAATGTGTTGATGTGTCCGTAGTCTCGAACCTGTTAATGTGCCAGTGGCCTGGATTGTGTTGTAAGCTACCAATCCTTTGTGACTAACAATGCTATAATCCAAAAATGTTCTTGTCTGAATTTACTATCATTCGAAATTCATGTCCCAGTCCAAGAATATTGTTGATGAGCACCTTTTGTTTCTAGTAGATAATAATAAACCCACCCAAGTGAAAAACTGAACACAATAATAAGACTGCTTCTGTTTCAACATGTTAAGGCAATAATGAGTAATTTTTCAAGTAAACATCATTATATAAAAAGTTAAGACGTATCAATAGCGACAGCATGTATGACAGTCTAATCAATAAAACTTTCAAAGTTGTCAACAAGTTTAGGACTTTCCAAGTGGAAATCTGATGTCATAGACCCAGACCCAAATAAACATGTTGACCCCATTGATAATGATCTGAATTTTTAATGCACACTCACAGAGAAATATTATCTATGTATTATTTTATTTACAATAACATCTTACTTGTCATGTACAACATGAACGTAATTAGGTCCATTAGAAACGTCGCAAAGGAGCCCATGTGTATTATTAATGTCTGTTGAGGATAATCATCCAGTCAGTAGGAAACTGTCTTCATACTAATTTAATGGAAATGATAAAGGGCGAATAATTTACGGAGGAAATATCAATTCAGCCAGTTTTCGACAAAGAACAAGAGGAGCTACCAATATTTGAGGTAGACACCATTCGAAGTTGTATGAAAAATCTTATAGGAAAGAAGCTTAGGTTGCGAATTTAAAACGGCACTTTATGCGTGGTGACCTGTCCGTCGACCGTTGACATCCCAAAGGATACAAATACTGTAGAAACTATCTTGTAACGCCAGACAGATGCCGAGTCGAATTAACACATGCTCCCACAAAGAGACATCTCTGTCGAGTTGTGTCATACAAACATCTCCAGCAGAGGGACAGCTGAAAGCACAAACTAAATAAAGTTTAAGACGGCTCAGACTAAAGAAATGTGACACAAACTTTCATATTCTGGCACATTTATATGCAATAATATTCGAACGGCTTCGCAGACTAAATTGCGTCCTCATATAGTTCACGGTTCTGGGAGGAACCCATCTTTGACCATTTTAGGAACCTGGGCAGATCAGTAACTTAAACATTAATGTGTATATATCTACAAGTACTTAAATTATTTCACATTAACGAGGCTTTGGCGACTATATAATTAGTATCTCTACAAGCATCCATGAGAAAACTATGCGATCAAAAATTCAAATATTATAATGCCATCACGATGAAGAAAATTAAACGATATAAAATCTAAGAAAGACAAGAAATAAAAATTTTTTTAAAAATAAAAATGGTACTCTACACAGTAGAATGAATAGTTATATAATATTTAAGTCTCTGTAAAATTATATATCTTTTACTTTTTTGGGCTGGAGAACATACAGCCCTGAAATCGAATGTAAAATGAATTTTCACTCAGAACCAATCAAAAATGTAATTCCAAAATTAAAGCTATTTTTGATTGAATGATACAAATGTTCAACCTCAACCTCTTACGTTTTCTGACTTATAGTCCCCATGAATATATTTACTATGCTACCCAATGCACGAATATGATGGTTTGGGAAATAAAGGATGAATTAATAATTGTATATAAAACAATTCTTTATACAATTTAACTTAAAATTAATACTTTATCAGCCTCTATCCTTTCTTGTAATTGAAAGCCCCAATTATTACCTATACATTGAAACACGTAGACAGCACATTCCAGACTAATTATCTAAATTATTGCGTATTCTTCTCCAGGTAATAAATACGGTAACAAGAGTCATTAATTATTAATGCATCTTAATTAATAAATTAAATTAAACAAATGTGATCTTAAGATAAATTGATTATACGCGTATAATTGCACCTAAAACACGAACAGGTTATATGAGATCAGTAATGTAAAAAAGGGACAAAAAACAAAACAAACACAAAAAATAATCACCCCCTCCAAATTCGTTTACATAATACACGTTGATTGAACGACTTGGAAGATAACCTTTGCTTGTAATAAGATTTATTAAGCCTCGTGAAAATGCAATCCAATGTTTCTCTTTTTAGCTACACTTGTTTTCAAAGGAATACCAAACTATTTTTTGCGCTTTGTGCATTTCCTTGCGTTGCACAGAAATACACCCAAATATAACTGCGCTGTCACTACAAGTAAATAAATTATATATTATATTAGAATCAAGTTGGAATCAAGTTGGAATAGTCAACATAGTATAAGTGGGAAAAGGTAAATTTTTGTGAGCGTTTTCAGGTGAAAATGAACAAGACATGCGTGATTCCAGTTTTGTTGGAGGGTACAACAAAAGTTTTTATTAATACGTAATTAAATGTTTTTAAACATATTGAAGAATATAATATATATTTTGACTGTTAGCATAGAGGTAAACTACTATGTTGTAACTTTATAAATTACCATATTTAATGTACACAATTATACAAATAAATCAATTAATTATACTAAGCCTATCCGTGCTATCATCATTCCACCCCGTCAGAAAGCTACGTACAAAAAATATTATTATTATTATTATTATTATTATTATTATTATACACCGTGGCCTTTCCTTTATTGGGGGGGGGGGGGGCGAGGGGCCGAGTGGTCTAAAGCGCTTTTCGTTACGGATCACTGCCATCTCACCTCTGTCCGCGTCAGTCTCGGATTCGGCCAGTGTGGGTATGAGAAAGCTTGCCAGTAGCTTCTCGTGGGTCGGTGGTTCTTTCTGGGGTTTTCCCGGGTTCTTCGTCCACCATTAATACTGGCCGCCCTGTATAGCCTATCATGTGCTGAAAAATGGCGTTTAACCCTACCACCACAACAACTTTCCTTTAACCTGGGTATGGTCGTTGGTCCCATTAAATTGGCTAACGTTCATTTTATTATTTACTCTTAAGTTTTGGCTGTTAGTTCTTGGCTTATAAACAGTAATCATCTTGGAGTCCTCGGCTTTGACGCTCTGAACCACTTCAGAAATAGACGCCTTACCTCTCAGGTCCTTGAGACAGTTATCTTAGCAAAGCATTAGTGACCTTAATACATTCTTTTGTACTCTTCTTTCTTGGCATGTTTTCAATCAGAAGACCCCGTTCTCAGAAACGTTTTGTATTACGTCATTTGCTTTGCCGCACTTCGCATGCGCATACTCCTGTCGGTATTGTACATATTGACTCAGATTACATGTTTTTTCCTAAATTGTCTCTACATTTGTTTCTTAGTTCTGAACTTTCCACTGTGTCCAAATCTTAACCAATCATATCTTAATGCAAAATACCTTCAAAAAAGAACTCTCCATGAAGTTATTGTCATAGGTTATCAGGTATTTGTTTGAGAGGATAGACAGTAAGGAAAGTACAGTGAAATCTGTCCCAGATTTCACTTTCCAATCAGCATCATATGACTCAAGTCACAAATGTTACTTCCGGTTCCGTACCTACGAATGCAGTTCCAATCTATATTTTTTCTTCCTCAGTTTGATGGCGATACAAGAGCTATATTTAGGTATTCTTGGTATCGATGTATAGGTAATTGGTTAGTTTTTAGAATTTGAACACTATGTTATGGTTGTATGTGTGCACTTTGGCGACCTGTGCACAGTTAGCAACGGGGCATTAATGCTGATCCGGAAGTGAAATATGTGAACCATTTGCACAATGCTTTAAGTTAAGCCTGTCAAACAAAAATACCGGATAGCCTATAACAAGAATTTCAGCGTGAGTTCATCATTGCAGGACATTAAATTAACATATAATTTATTTGGATCTTGGACATAGTGGAAGGTACTAAGAAACGAACGTAGTGACCATATAGGAAAACCATCTGTGATCTGAGTTCTGTATGTCTCATATGTATTGAAGTTTAAATTGGTATCACATGTTAATGATTAAAGCTAGACATATCAAATTTTAATTTGATGCGTATTCATAGGTTACTGCATTTGTATGGGAAAATATGAACAAGGATTTCGGATGGAAATACTTCACGACCATGGGAGTGCAGTATATCTCTTCGACAAAACGAGTTCATAGTTTCCCATACAAAATGCAGTAACCATTTTATTATATACTCATTTTCTTATTCTACCTTAGGCTTAATTATGTAAACAAATATAAACTACACGAAACAAAGTTAATGAATGTATGCCGTATTCCAAACTAAATACACAAGCGTAGATTCATCATTACAGAACAACAGTATTAATGCGCACAATACTCTGCCCAGATAAATTTGAACTTAGTCGCGCACTAGACATGACTTTCGAAAGAAAATGGAGTTTTGGTCTACTTAAAATTGAAATTTGGAGTCATGATGTGAATGAATGCGCATTGCAACAACTTATCCATTTGATCTGGAACGAATAGATTTTGGTGTTTTTTTTTTGTCGTTTTTTCTTTTGTTGTCGTTTCTACGAAATTTCGTGATTATGGACTGGATTTATCTATGCCAATTCTACATGAAGTAGGCTGAATATTTGAAATCACAATGCGGGAAAAATATGTAGTCTTTCGATTTCAATTATCAAAAAAGCGCTATATAATATTATGTTTATTTCATTTTGAGTGCAGTAAGGAGGATGTAAATGCACTTAGAATATCGAAATTACAGTACAATTTCGAAATGTGTAATCAAGCTTGATAACCCATCACATGGCTCCTGTAATTCGTATTTGTAGAACTAAGAAAGTACATTTTGAGAACATTTAGGATGTAAAACTGTATTTGTTGCCATTCTTATTACCAGCTAAAGAAAACAGTTTATGTCATGTCACTGGCATGTTATTTGTAGGTACCAAGCAATTTTATGAAATCTGGCGTCTATCACCCACCTAAATCTGAAATATTGTATCAAAAGCGTAAACGCGGAATGTAGCAAAGCAGCTGGTATGTAGAATTCTACGAAATATCTGCTTTAGTTTATTCAGAAACAAATTAAATCAACCAAAACGTAAAGCGCCTACTACGTGAGTGTACATGCTTGGCGTACAAAAGTACTGGCGTCTGCGTCCATTGTTTGTTTACAATAGAAATTAGTTTCTTTATGAGTGTAATATGAAGCGCGCATGAATTCAATATCGTAAAATACTGAACGATTCTGACAATGTAAAGTTAATGGGGAAAAATGAGCATATAATAAAATGACAATACAAATATAACTAAACATAAAAGTAAAACTAAAAAAATTAATGCAAATATGCACATGTATAGAGTCTGTCGTGTGCAGTCTCTGTCTATTTTTAGAACATTTTTACCTCTTTCAATTTGCTGGTGATACAGGTGCTATATGTTTTCATTCTTAGTATTGGTTTAAAGTTAAATGTATATTTTTAAAATCGGCGCATTATGGTGTGGTTGTCTGTGAGTATTTCAGCAAAGGTGCACAGAGAGCAATGATGCATTGATGGACTCAGATCATAAGTATTTTTCATAGATCGTCTCTACAATTGTTTCTTAGTGCTGAACTTCTCACTGTGTCAAAATCATCATAAATCAGATGTTGATCTAAAATATCTTCAAAGATGAACTCGCGGTGAAATGTCATATGTTATCTACGATGTTGTTGAGACGCTGGACTATAAACATGACACTGTGCAATGGCTTACAGATATAACTTTCGGAGCAGAAAAAATGCCTCATTACTCAGTTTGTACTATCGTCGAAATAAACATCAAACAACCACACCATAATGCTCCAATTCTAAAGAATATGCAATTTTCTTTAGTAAATACCAAGCATGAGAGAGAAAAGCTCTAAAAATAGACTGGGACTACATGCGTGGTTACTGATTAATACGTGTGACCCGAGTCAATATGTCCAAGTAAAACAAATAAATTGCCAAACAACATCAATAACAAATAGGAAACACATGTCTATAGGAAGAATCGCATAAAGAAACTTAATGAATCATTCTAACATTTTGTATTATATTTATCATAATTATGATTTTGAGAGTAGATTTGGTCTCAAAAGCTGCATAATCAATTGGGGCGAGGAAACATAATATTAAGCAAAATGCATTAGGTTCAGCTTTTGACCTATGCTTACAAAATAATGTAAATGTTGATATGTAGAATATCAATACTTAAATCGTCTGTTATGGAACATGAAAACTGTCATCCAGCCTTCATAACTGATTTATGTAGAGGTGCAAATATTAAGGAAAAAAATGCATAAAGTTTCAAGAGAAGGTTTTGTTTTCATTTGAGTATCACAGTTTA
This sequence comes from Sinohyriopsis cumingii, assembly GCA_028554795.2. Classification (NCBI taxonomy): domain Eukaryota; kingdom Metazoa; phylum Mollusca; class Bivalvia; order Unionida; family Unionidae; genus Sinohyriopsis; species Sinohyriopsis cumingii. The sequence goes on along the minus strand of JAPYKE020000713.1, from coordinate 13,589 downwards.
TAGGATACTGAATGAAATAGTTACGAAATGTATCATAAATGAATGTTTTCCTTGTAACAATGCAAATGATATTTGAAAAAATAACCACCTGAGAAAATCAGTAACGTTAGATATACATGAAACATTATTACAGTTACAGTGCTCCAAAGAGGTTTAGTGATGCAATTATCTACTATGACCCACTTTGCTATTACGTGCTTAGAAGGGACTGAATGTCTGTCCGAATAATAAGTATGGGGAGCTACTCACTGGGATAAGGAGAACTAGCAAAATGAAGGTTTTGTCATGGTATGTAACGCTGATTCAATTTTACAAATGATAATGAAAGGATTTTCGATAGATTTTCTGTTCGATCGGAGAACCTTAGATTCTCTAATATTAAGTTTATCACTGATGTAAAGACGAAGATGCGTGGAAAGAAAATCAAATCTACTGTGTAGATGTAACGTTGATGGGCTATATGCAGAGAAATTTTGAGCAGAAGTATAAAACAAAATTACTGAAGTAAATATACAATGGTCTAGATGAGGTAACACTACATTGGGCTAGATTGAAGTAACAATACAATTGGCTAGATAGGTGTTGCAAGACAATGGTCCAGATGGAATAGCAAGACAATGGGCTAGATTGAAGTAGCAATACAATGGGCTAGATTGGAGTAGCAAGACAATAGGCTAAATCGGAGTAGCAAGACAATGGTCTAGATGAAGTAACAACACAATGGGCTAGATTGGAGGAGCAATACAATGGGCTAGATTGAAGTAGCAATACAATAGGCTAGATGGAGTAGCGATACACTGGGCTAGATTGAAGTAGCAATATAATTGGCTAGATTGGTGTTGCAAGACAATGGTCCAGATGGAATAGCGATAAAATGGGCTAGATTGAAGTAGCAATACAATTGGCTAGATTGGTGTTGCAAGACAATGGTCCAGATGTAATAGCAAGACAATGGGCTAGATTGAAGTAGCAATACAATGGGCTAGATTGGAGTAGCAAGACAATAGGCTAAATCGGAGTAGCAAGACAATGGTCTAGCTGAAGTAACAATACAATGGGCTAGATTGGAGTAGCAATACAATGGGCTACATGGCGTAACAAGAAAAGTATCTAGATGGAGTAGCGATACTCTGGGCTAGATTGAAGTAGCAATACTTTAGGCTAGATGGAGTAACAAGACAGTGGTCTAGATGAAGTAGCAATACAATGGTCTTGATAAAGTAACAATACAATGGTCTCGATAAAGTAACAATACAATGGGCTTGATTGGAGTAGCAATACAATGGACTAGATGGAGTAGCAATACAATGGGCTAGATGAAGTAGCAAAACAATGATCTAGATGGAGTAACAATACAATGGACTCGATTGGAGTTGTAATACAATGGTCTCGATAAAGTAACAATACAATGGACTCGATTGGAGTTGCAATACAATGGTCTCGATAAAGTAACAATACAATGGTCTCGATAAAGTAACAATACAATGGTCTCGATAAAGTAGCAATACAATGGTCTCGATAAAGTAACAATACAATGGTCTCGATAAAGTAACACTACAATGGGCTAGATTGGAGTAGTAATACAATGGGCTAGATGGAGTAGCAATACAATGGGTTAGATGAAGTAGCAAAACAATGATCTAAATGGAGTAACAATACAATGGACTCGATTGGAGTTGCAATACAATGGGCTAGATGGAGTAACAAGTCAATGGTCAGGATGGAGTATAAATACAATGGACTAGATGAAGTAACAATACAATACAATAGGCTAGTGTAGAGTATCAAGATAATGGTCTAGATTAGCAATACAGTATGCTAGATTGAGTTGTTAGATCATGGGCTAGATGGATAGCTAGACAATGGGCTAGATGGAGTAGCAATACAATAGGCTAAATGGAGTAGCAATACAATAGGCTAGATGGAGTAGCTAGATCATAGGCTAGATGGATAGCTAGACAATGGGCCATATGGAGTAGCAATACAATAGGCTAGACGGAGTAGCTAGATCATTGGCTAGATGGATAGCTAGACAATGAGCTAGATGGAGTAGCAATACAATAGGCTAGATGCAATAGCTAGATTCTAGGCTAGATGGATAGCTAGACAATGGGCTAGATGGAGTAGCAATACAATAGGCTAGATGCAATAGCTAGATCATAGGCTAGATGGATAGCTAGACAATTGGCTAGATAGATTAGCAATGCAATAGGCTAGATGGAGTAGCTAGACCATAGGCTAGATGGATAGCTAGACAATGGGCTAGATGGAGTAGCAGTACAATAGGCTAGATGGAGTAGCAATACAATAGGCTAGATGGAGTAACTAAATCTTAGGCTAGATGGATAGCTAGATATTTGGCTAGATGGAGTAGCAATACAATAGTTTAGATGGTATAGCAATAAAATAGTTTAGATGGTATATCAATACAATAGTTTAGATGGTATAGCAAGAAAATAGTTTAGATGGTATAGCAAGAAAATAGTTTAGATTATATAGCAAGAAAATGTGCTAGGAGTAACAAGAAGATGTGCTAGAATGCATCAAACATTAATTTTGATTCTCTTTAGTAAATACAGTGTGTTGCAATTTACTCTTATCATATTTCATTTAAATAATAATAATAATAATAATAATAATAATAATAATAATAATAATGATAATAATAATAATAATAATAAGTGAACATGTTCAGTCTACAAAATCGAATCTCACTGTATTAGCTGTGTGCAAAGTCTTGTTTTCTCATTAAGTCCTCTAAAATTCATTATTTGATTACTGGATGATGTATAGATTGAAGTGAGGTAGCTGTAATTTGTTTCCTATTTGTATTATCTTGGAGTTGAAATACTAGACAGATGTAACGATGAAAGCAGTTTTGCTGGAGACTGAAGCTACCATTCACAAACTAGCAGATGTTGAGGAAGGTTAGATTTTTAAACTTAAGCAAAAGTCTAATGACTTAAAATTAAAACTGAGTGACCTATAAGTAGTGAAAACATATGTAATTGACCCAAAAAATGGAACTCCAACCTATTTTAAGTTTTAAAATGGTCTTCATTTTTATTGTTTTGCAATTTTCTGCAACCATATAAGAACAGGTTATGTTCCTATATTATTAGTTTTGCCAGTAAAATTTCAGCTATATAAATTCAAAAGTCCTGAACATCCGTTTAGAATGCAGGATCAGCTATGTTTTGTAAAAACGTGTCTTCGCTTGGGAATGGGGAACTGAAATGCGCACCGATTTAAAATGTACATGTACACTATGAGTTAAATGGGTAAAGCACAGAGCACAACATTTAGACCAGGTGTCAATATCAGGTTTAAGTCATGTCACATATTTTACACAAGCACTAGTTCGCCCCTCAAGAAATTTAGTTAATGACAAAGTGCCAAATATTGAAAGATCAGGATTATGCGAATATAAGCTGTATAATATATACTTACGAAGTTATTTGTACAGTAATCATCAATCAGTCTGGTGAAACAATGTGTGTGCACTCGGGTGTTTTATATCTTTATAACAATTAAAGCAATCAAACCATGCCATAAGACTAGTTACAAACGGAACCGCATCGTCGGGTTATCTTTGTTTCAGATCTTGTCAAGGATGAGTCGAAAGTCTTCCACGAAGATGGAGCGGTCGTGCAACGCCCATATTACGAGGTCCAGGCTGATATTGAGCTTAGTGTATGCTGTGAAAACGACGGTACGATTATTGACTGATGGCCTCAGATAGGTCTCGGATGCTCAGGGTGACCCCACTGGTCGATAAATATTGAGCCTGCAACCTCTTTTCACCCAAGCCCGAATTGCAAACCCGCTAATCCCTTGCTGGCGAAGGTACTATTTCAGAAGCAGGTGATATGTGTTGTCGACATCGGGAGATTCGCTAGCTACACCCAATTGTTGTCGTTCTCGAGGCTACTAGGTTTCTTGGACATGAATTTATTATCTTACTGAGGGTTCGAATTGCTAAAGTCAGATATGGTTAACTTTGCCAATGTGCACATGGCTTCCGCGTCAACGATTAGGCCCTCGCACCGGATGGCGTCCACTGCGGAAAACAGGGACTAGAACATTGTGCAGTTACAGTCGTGCCCAGTCATGTCGCCGTACGTTTTCATATCCGCATATTGTTGACCCGCAGGATCCATTCAATTTACCAACGTTGTCGAGGTCATATCCACCGTGTCTTCGACGTAAAATTTACCTCCACGTCTTTATCAATGGCGTACATTTTGGTTGCCTTATATTGACAATTTACGTGTCACAAGTGGGGACATTTGCAGGTCGAATGTGATCAGGCATGTTTTACGACTCTGTGGTCATGACCTAAGTAACAGAAAGAAGCACTAATCAACCAGTTTTGTAAAACTTCACAATAATTTCAGTATAAAAGTTATAAAATGGCAATGTAAAAGGAAATTCAGCAGGTTTCAGAGCTGGAATCTTTGTCGCTTTGTAAGTATCACCATCGAAGGATGGAGAGCTTGCAGTGGAAATATGCAACCTTCTTTTTGCATGGCTTTTAGGGCCTTAACGAATACGGCTAGCTATTCTCATGGACCTCGGTGAGGAACACAAGGTGCCGTTCAGTAGCAGGTAGCTTGAATGTATGCATTTGCTTGAGCTTTCACTTGTAAGATCTGACACGGCCTCGACTACACTGATTCGTTCCTCTGCACCCTCGAACATCATTATTTTTATCAAACAGGATAAAGGTGAAGGCTGAATAGCTGGATCCGAGGGGGTCAGGGCAGACGCGGGTTCGAAATACATGTCCATCAGTATAGAGCGACTGTACCTTAGAAGCAAAACGCGGATTTATGTGGCTATAGTAAACGTCATGCAAAAGATATTTCAATAGATCTAGAACTGCCAAGAAGGTGGTTTTTGCCAGTTAAGAATGAGCCTGACTTCGGGGGAATGATCCGTCACGAGGTTATCACAACGATCACTAAGGAGGTTAACCAGCCAGGTGTCGTAGCTTGTTTTCTTTATCCTCGGGCCTCGCAGATTTTTCATGATCTTGCCAATGCAATGACGGAATTATTGAGCAGCTTGAAGTTGTCATTGTCTAACTCGTTCTTGGTCTTACCCCGTAGGTCTGTATTCATTTTGTTTTTAGTGTGTCATCCACGGGCTCTGGCCAAACTGTAGTGATCGTTACATATCAGTGATACCAAGGCCAAGTCTGTCGGAGATCTAGAGGTTTCGGTAGCGAATACATATCGCTCCTACTTCATCAAATTAGGTACTACCCTCACACACCCGGTATAAACGACCTCCCAGCATGTCCACCAGGCCGTGATGGTAAGAAGATAGCCATTATTTCAGAATAGTCACTAGGTAGTCACAGTGAACAACGTGTAGCTCTTATATTCCAACTTCACATCGGAAGCATCTGAGGATATGCCTCTTAAATCAATATTTTCTGATTCGTCTCAGCGGTGGTCGACAAGGCTATATGAGACATGGTAGATGATCCATGTGCTAGCTTGGAAGAATCATTGTCCGGACACTTTGGATTGTTTAACTAACTGTACCGCTTATTCACCATTGAGATGCCGCCTCGACGGATTAGCTTGATTAAGAGGTGCATGTTAATGTAGGGGAACAACGCTAGCATCGCTCCTTTGGTTTCTAAGCAGGGCATTCCGGCTCACTTTAGGGATGCGTAAAGTAGTTGATGTCATATATTTTCATGAAGTAAGGTTTCATAGATATCTAACAGAACGAGAGCGTCTGTCTTACGGTAAAGGTCGTGATAATCACGTTGCAGGCAATTGTATTCCATATTTCCTGAGGATGCTGATGGCCCTTCCAGGATATATCCGTACGTTAATGGTGCTGTAGAAGTCTATGATGTGGTTAGCTGCGTTTCGACAAATTGTTCCCTCCAAATCATATACTTAAACGATTCATTATGGGAACATCATGTTCGGTATATCGACGTGTGATGCCGAAGCCAGCCTGTAGTAGGTTATCAGTAAGCTTGGTAAGGCTGCGTGGTTAGAACTGATAGCTGAATGACATTGATACTTGCCATTGAGCTCTCTCATTTAACTGCCAATAGCAGATGGCCGCTTTAGTTCTTCCGGTTGTGGAACACGACGGCGATTTAATTTTTTTTAAAAGGGCCTTAGAGTAGCTGCAGATTACACTTGTTATGGATGACTCATCAAAATCGGTTGAAGATATGGCCAGATGTGAACTATATTATTGAATAAAATGCATTGGTATTAGCTTGGGGCATCACTAAACGCGTGAAGTGGGCTAATTCCTTGCAGAAATAAACAATTTCTCTATATCTCTCTCCAGTCTTTTCATTTGTTGGACTTGTCGTCCTTTCTTCTTTATATCATGGCAGGTTTGATTTTATACTCACATCGCTTGTTGATGTAGCAGAAGTCGCATGGAGGCCGAGTGGAGGATTTATAGGTATCACTGTAGGTCGGAATGAACCTCTTTCCTCTTCACCGACACGTTACGATCATCGAGGACAGCAGATATAAGAGGTGCTTGAGGTAAAGTTTGTTCTTTCCTGGCCCTGGGAGGAAGGTCTACTATGGTTTTGAGTTAATACCCCGGCAGTTTTTGACGTGACTCTTGGGAAAGCCGAGTCTAGAGAAAGCGTGGATGTGTCGCCAGCAGATGTGCTTTTGTCGTTACGTCACAGTATGTTCGGTTCGAATGAAATCCAGAATGTTTTTCTACAACCTACATCGTTGCATGGAAAATTTTAAATCGCGATGCAGTTAACTCAATGCTTATTACCTTTATCCATTTTGAAGTGTTTCCTGTCAAATCCAGAACTACTCTGACAGTGTTTACATATTCACATGTTTACAATATAAATGTATGTCAATTTCATGATGTAAGTGCATTCAAATGTGAGTTCAACATTTTAACAAGACATGATACCAGTGGCAAGAGATTATCAGTGTTTCACATTGCCTATCCACTGAATGGCAGTTCTCCTTTTTTAAGATTTTGAAGGAAGAGTGGGTTGTTACACCTTGTGAAGACAGTTCCAAAAATAATTTGTCTACGTCTTTTTATTTCTTCAGACACGCAGTCACCCATGTGAGCAACCATCTTTAACTACGCAATAATACGGGATTGTAAGCTAGTACATTTAGCGCGTTAAGTTCTATTCGATATATTATCTCTTTCATATTCAAATAATCGAAAATCCAAATCTGCAACTTTATGGGAGCTTTACTTTTCTCCTCATATTTGTTTCTTGTCTGAATCCGTTTTAAGCATTCAATAGGGTCAACTTTGGACCCTCTCGCTGACTGCCCATAACTGGAAAAGGTACATTTGGAGTAGACTCCAAATCCTGCCTTGCTTTCATGTTGTGCACCAAGTATGGTCCTTGTAAAGATATCAAGAGCTATGTACACATATATGTATTTTTGTTCAAAGCTCCCATACCATCCGGGGCCTGGTAAGTAGTTCATATCTAAAGGTAGAAGTCCCTTTCATTGTGAAATATGCTTGATACAATTTATTTTATGGAAAAACCGAGGGACCATTATTATTTATTCTAAAATGCATTTTAATTGTCATTATTTATCAGGAATATGGGACCAATTACCAGCTCGTAGCCTATCGAATATATAGAACAGCACTTCGTCGTTAAGAGATCATTATCTCCATCATAGTCATGGCCGGGTTCATCTCGAGATGGATGAAGTAAAAATTCGCTATTTAACAAGGAAACCCCACAGTCTTCAAGCAGATTAACTGTGGTCCTGGCCATCAACTCTTTCATTTAAAGACCGCTCCGGTGGCCTAGCGCTTAGAGCGTCCGCCTCGGATGCAGGAGTTCAAGGGTTCGAACCCCGACCGAGTCATACTAAAGACTTCCAAAACAATGGTACAAACATCTGCCTCGCTAGGCGCTCAACATTAAGAGGGTAGTGTTAGGACTGGTCGGCATGGTGTCAGGATAATGTGACTGGATGGGACATTATGCTACATGTCTGCGGCATGATGCCTCGGTGCTAGACATCATTATAAACTGCCACACTGCAGTCATCGTAGCGTTATGACTACCTTAAAACAAGATTAGAATCCAAATCTTTCTTTTATGGTGTACATGTGATTGGTGAGTAAAGATGATTATTTATGTAATTAATGAGACATTGTTAGTTTGTTGAAGTTGGGTCTTAAGATATTTAAAGTAAATTTAGAGTTGAATTTTGTGAAGAAATTATATCCTGTTAAATATACCAATACGTAATTATGAAATATATCAATGAGCGTCAAATTCAACTCCAACTCGTATCAGAGTATGGATACACAATGCAGACATAACCGGAAATATGGTATCAATCAACAACACCTTTTATGACGTACAACTGCCCCATTCCACCGGCATTAAATCCTGCAGTCATTTCGTCTCTTGTGCATATCACGAGAACATAATATCTCTGAGAGATTCATGCAGTTTATTCGTGTAACGTGGAGCCATACACTCAACTCGAACTTAACTGAATCAGGCAGTCTGCTGGCTTCCGTCAATACAACAACATCAAATGATCCTTAAAAGCAGTTGCATGCGATTAAATCATTTTTAAGCGTGTTACGTAATCAACTAGCACTAGAGGGAGGTGTCTTTGAAATGCTCAATCAACTTGTCTTGGAACGTGTCATGTAACAAACGTGTCTATTAAGACGCAGCATAATCTTCCTGTCTATAATTACAATAAACCATCTTTTCGCATGACATGTAATCAAAGTGTGTATGAAGCTCAGCTCATGCATCCAGCTAGTCTGAAATCGTGGGTAAATTTTACATGCATTTCCCTTCCTCCAGCTACTAGTTCCCTCTTTTGAAACTGAAAACTCAAAAAAAGTCACGTTTAAATTCACATCCAACAACTCAGAGAGTTATAACCAACTGTCCCCACTATTGGAGCTTATGGAGGCTTTAGACAAGGCCCATGATACATCCGCTGGGCCTGACGAAATACATTACCAGTTTTTAAAACACCTTCCGTAATCATCATTAACAACTCTTTTGAAAATCTTCAATGATTTATCGATTACTGGTAATGTACCAAAAATTTGGAAAGAAGCAACAGTAATACCAGTTCCCAAACCAGGTAAAGATACTGAATATCCTACCAACTATCGACCTATTGCACTCACAAGCTGTGTGTGCAAAACAATGGAACTAATGATCAATTCTCGGCTTGTATGGTACCTGGAAACTAATAATTTAATATCTCCTTTCCAAAGTGGCTTTCGTTATGGACGGAGCACCAATGATCATCTGGTTAGACTAGAAACATTTATTTGCCACGCATTTATCAAGAAAGAACATTTAGTAGCGGTTTTCTTTGATTTAGAAAAGGCCTATGACACGACATGGAAGTACGGGATACTAAATGACCTGCACGATCTAGGTCTAAAAGGCGGTCTGCCCTCTTTCATATCAAACTTTCTTTCAGACAGAGAATTCAAAGTACGAGTGGGCTCTACCCTATCAAATCTGCACGAGCAAGAGATGGGTGTGCCCCAGGGCAGTATTTTATCTGTGACACTTTTCAATATCAAAATTAATAGCATCACCAAGTGTTTGGCTCCTGGTGTGGATTGCTCGTTTTACGTTTATGATTTTCCAATATGTTATCGATCAAAGCACATACATACAATTGAAAGACAACTACAGCAAAATATAAACAAGGTTCACAATTGGGCCAGTGCAAACGGTTTCAAATTCTCGAAATCCAAAACGGTATGTATGCATTTCTGTCAGTTACGAAGACATCGTCATGAACCTAAACTCACGCTGGACGAAACACCTATTCCAGTTGTTGAGGAAACAAATTTTTTAGGTATTATCTTTGACAGAAAACTGACTTTTATTCCACACCTAAAGAACTTGAAAGCTAAATGCTTAAAAGCACTCGACCTACTTAAAGTAGTAGCGCACACTGACTGGGGTGCTGATAGAAAAGTCATACTCAATTTATATAGAACGTTTATACGGTCGAAACTGGACTATGGTTGCGTTGTGAATGGTTCAGCCAGAAAATCATATTTGAAAATGCTTGATCCAATTCATCATCAGGGAATAAGACTGGCTCTGGGAGCATTTAAGACATCCCCGTGTGAAAGCCTTCTAGCTGAAGCGAACGAACCCCCGTTATCACATCGTAGAGAAATACTTTCCGCACAGTATGCTCTCAAATTAAAATCAAACCCTCAGAACCCTGCTTTTTCGGCTGTTTTTCCACCCAGATACAAAGCCTTGTACGAAAATAAACCAAACGCCATACCTTCCTTTGGCATTATAATGTCATCCAGCTTTGACAATACAAAACTTGATCTTTCTAAAATTCAGAAAACGTCCATCTCCGAAACACCACCCTGGCTACTTAAACAACCAAAAGTACTTTTTACGCTACACGATGGAAACAAATCTGAGACAAACCCTTCCGTCTTCCACAACTGTTATCAAGAACTCCTCACCGAATTTAAAAACTACACAAGAATTTATACAGGCGGATCAAAGGATGAGGAAAAGGCTGTTGCAGCCTTCGTTTGTGTAAACCACACAAAGCAAGTTCGCTTACCAAATGGCACATCTGTTTTTTCAGCCGAAATCAGAGCAATAGACCTTGCTCTGCAATATATCGAAAACAAACGTATTAACAGCATCATCTTCTCCGACTCCCTATCAGTACTTCAGTCACTACACAATAGAAAACTGGAGAACCCATTGTTGACCAATGTTCTCGTCACAAATACTAAGCTGAGTACCTCCCACAATATCGTGTACTGCTGGTTACCTAGCCATATTGGTATTAAAGGTAATGAAAAAGCAGATCGCGCTGCTAAAATGGCCTTATCTCACGAACCATCTAATTTTAAAATACCGTATACTGATTTTAAACCGAAATCAAAGAGACTTTACGTCAAAAGTGGCAGGCATCATGGAATGATGCACTGAATAATAAACTTTACGCCATCAAGCCAACCCTAGGAGAATGGACTCCTTCCTACAGAATCTTGCGTAGGGAGGAGGTAGTCATTGCAATAATCCGAATTGGTCATACTTATATCACCCACTCCCACATACTAAAAGGTGAAGACCAACCAGAGTGCGTTTCTTGCAATGAACCATTCACTGTTAAGCACTTTATGATAGAGTGTTTTGACCTGCAACCTACACGCGATCAGTATTACAATGTGCATGACATGAAGGAACTTTTTGATACAATAAACATCATTTGTATTATGGAGTTCCTGAAAGCAGTGAATATTTACTCTAAACTCTAACTTTTATGCTATCACCTTGTGCAGTTTTATGCAATATATATACCGTCCCTTTTTTAATACCTTTTCATCATTCTTCATTAACATATACCATTCACATCCCCCGTTGATCGGGAAGCTTTATTTTTCACCGTTACCATCTTATCGTCTTAATTTAAACTATTTGGTTTTGATATCGCTGGTCGATATGAGACTTTTTATAATTTTTAAAAGATTATACATATAACATTTTGTTTGGCGCTAAATAGCCTAACAGTGATGATGCGCCGTTAAAACACAATCAATCAACAAATCACCAAATCAACTTTTGCTATTAAACGTTTAGGCGAGCGTGAACGCACAAGGAGAACCACAGACACCCAAAAGTGCCGAACTAGCCAAGATCGCGAGTTACGACCCACACCAGATAAGCTCGCGTCTGCTGCTGTGGTTTGTCTCCAGGTAGCGAAATATATTCTCGGTATTATATAGCATTTAATTTGTTAATGTGCCATCAAACACAAAAAAAACATTTATTCAACAAATGGCTTTATATCAATATCGTAACACTCTAATTGCGTTTATCCCATATATTTCCCTACCTAACAGATAGGTGATGCTTCTTTAAATGCTCCTATCTATTGATCGCATTTAGCAAGGCGGTAAATAGTTGATTAGTTCAACAATTTGTATGTGGTATCTTTTCTAAAAATTATACATCTCCTGACACTGTGATACATAATCGACCTTCAGGAGATCGTTGTTCCTTTCCCAATCTGATTCTCCTTTTATCATAGACATTAAACAATATTGGCAAAATAATCTTGGTCGTATTACGGAGTTACATGTTTATAGAAATACCAGACCCATACATTCGATATTTGAAGTAATGTCTTTTACATATCCTAACATAGTCTTCTGTTGTAATTTCGGACATATAAAAAGAAAGCACCCAATCTATAACAGGCATATTAGATGATAATAAACAAATAAATCTTAACATGTAATCTTGTAAAACTACGTTTATAAATTGTGATAATAACAATCATTGAAACATGCCAAGAATGTATCACCAAAACAATATCTGGGTTTCTGTTCTTTTAGATTCCTTGGAATGCATGACATGTTTCTTAGAAAAAGAGCCAATTAGTTAAAACGGATGGAAAACTCGTCTGCGTGTAATATCATGTTAAAATGTAGTTACATATATCTCTCTTCTTTTAACAAGGATTGTTTTGACAAAATGTTCGAAAGTGTTCCTAACCCAACTTTCATTAAAACTACACAGTAATTCTCAAAGGAGTTCGGAGTATTGTGCCGGTAACTGTAAAACAAAACAACAACAAAACAAAGTAAACAGGAAACGTCAATGGTGGTTCATTTCAACTTTACCAGTATAACCCATTTTATCTTTTTAAAGATATGATCCAAGTCAAAACCATCTTTTCTGAGTAAAAAGATTATCAGGGCACTTTAAAAGGCTTCACGATTTTGCATTAAATTCCCCTTGTATTTCGCTTCTCATGATCAAGTATGTCCGCAGGTTGTATCGGAATGCTTCACTGTGTCTTGACAGCGATCAGGTACATTTGTGAGCCTCGCTAACTATTTTAAGGGTGTTAGAAAAACGGTCATTCTAAATTATCTCTGATCTCTTTCGATGTGTTTTTTATTTACGAGAAGATTTCAGTATTCAAGCGAAACTTGCAGAAGCATTTGATCACATAAGTCCCACTTGAGAACCATGTGGTTATCAACGTCCTGGCGTACGGATTTCAGCTTAAATAGAAACGTTGTTAAGTAAATCGATAGCATTTACGGATTTCAGCTTAATATAAATGGTGTTGGTAAATCGATATCATTTCATAAGCGTTTTCAAGATGATAGGACGAAAGGTCTGAGCTAGAGGTCGATGAAAGTAATTCCAATTTATATGCCATATGACAAAGCCAAAAGCCTAAAGTGGATTGGTTTGTCCTGATCTGTTAAAGGACACCAGCATGTACAGCTTATATCGTGCGGAAGCAATTGGAGTGAAGTGCCTTGCCCAATTACAAACCACATTAGCCAACCCAGTGGAAAAAGGCCAAAGAACAAGTGGCAGTCATCACCAAGCAATCACCGTAAAATAGAAGCACATTCAGGTACGCGAGGCATAAGTGATATAATTTAAGATCTGAGGGAACAGTAAAGAGAGACCCGGGGCAGCGGACAATAACAAACGAAGGAACTTAACGACAAGAAAAGCAAACGACGATATCGACAAGGTCACTGTTGGTTATAGAACTATGGAATATTTCTTGTCAATA